>CAUDNR010004619.1:7628-27464 GCA_958430865.1 Entrophospora sp. SA101 | reverse complement strand
ATAAATACTAGTAATTTCATAGTGCGTGACAGTTTTGGATTCACAAAATCTATATGTGTAACATCGAGTTGTCCCCCACTTATTTACTTACCCCTAGGTAATACTTGAGTTGATCCCATGCTAAAATTGAGATCGCCTCTATGAAAGAATTTATATTTTTCGTAGCTAATTGCAAAACCACATATATTTTATTACATAAGTAAAAAATAACTATTTATTAACCATCTACAGTCCACACTCTCTATAATGAACCTCTCTATAATGAGCACTAAGTAAAATCTCTCTATAACGAACTTCACTTTTGTCCCTGATTCAATGTTTTATAATTAATTTCTCTCTCTATAACGAACATCTTAGTAAACTCCCCCTATAACGAACAAAAGCAGAAAAATTACATATAGGGGCAAAGGGTTCATTATAGAGAGAGTGGACTGTAGTTGCTATTAAAAAAAGTGTATTTTTAAAAAAAAAATAGCGCCAGTTACAATGCAATCATTGCAACTCGATCTTTACTGAATTTTTGGAATTGTGATGTTAAACAAATTATTAATCCCTGAAATTCTTGGTAATACCAATATTCACTTTGTCTGGTTTTGTTGCAGTATGTCCCAATTAAGAAATTTGGATATGCACAATTCAATCTTTGGACTTGATTTTTTTTTTACATAATAATAATTGATGCAATATTAAGTTCTAATTTCCAAGTTTTAAATATTTATTTTAGAATTTGTTTATAGAAAAGTATTAATTTTTTTTATAATGAAACATTTTACCTAAATTGACATAATAATATATCACTGGATGAATTAGAAAGTTGTATCAAGCAAATTTATTAACTTTGTGATATTTACTTAATATTTTCAAACAAAAATGAATTTGTATAATGGACTTCTTTCAAGGATGGCTATTAACAAAATGTCAGTTAACTTGAAGAAAAGAAAGATTTGTTGATTTTTGATTAAAGTTTCATTAATGATCAGTATATAAAATTCAATGTGAGTGTAACATCATACATTAGTAGTTTTCTGCAGATAGTTCCTAAATTTATAAAAATCTGCACTGAAATTTATACACTGTTAATGATTATTAACAGTTTTAATTATACATATATATATATATTTAGTATATATAGTATATCACTTTGCAAGTTACATAGATCTTGCTTTTAACACTTCAGTCAACTGCTATATAACTATGAATAACTGACAAAATATTCAGCAAGTATAACGATTTAGAAATACTTTTATTTATATATTTAATAAATAATATTAATAATAAGCACAAATTATACTTGCATGAAAAAAGTTGTTGAGTTTTATGGTAATTTTATGATTATAATTTGAAGCTATTGATTATTTTTTGATAGGCTTGTAAAGCAGTTAAAAATAAACGTAATACATAATTTTGGAGGTTATATGGACATTTATTTAATAAAGCCTTCACCAAGTTTTCTTTGTAAAAAAGCATTATTCTTAATTTTCAAAGAAAAGATCTGCATAAAAAAATTTTTTCTAAAGATTTCTAGATTATCTGTATTATTACAGTATTTAGAAATTCCATATTTGGTAATAACCCTGACCATATTAATGATTATTCAAAGCAAAATACCAATCATTGACCATCTTAATAAGGATTTTATAATTACCCAGCAAAGATCTACTCCATATTTTGATCAAATAAAATATTTATAATAGCTAAAAAAAAAGTACTTATTAACATGTCTTCTTTAGGAGACCTGCATTTTGTCATCTTTAAAAAATAAGATTGTTTTTCCAAAAAAAAAAAAACAATTATGTCAAAAAAAAAGTCTCTGTACAACACCAATTGCCAATAATAATATATAACATGATTCTTCTTTTTTTTTCAACATAACTCTTTTAAAATGTCACTGTTTCAAAGAATACAAAAAAAAAAGAAAACAAGAAAATGAACTGGTCGAAAGAGGGTAAGGGTTTATTATAAGAATGGTGGTTATTTTCACTCTAGTTTTAATTAATTATATCACTATTTAAAATCTTTTGAATTATAGAAAATGATGAATCGGAATATTTTGTATATTACAATACTCTTAAACATTTTTAAATAAATAATTGACTCAAAACTTAAGAGTTATTGCAAATCAAAAAAAAAAAAAGGCTTAATATATAACTTTTTTTTTCCCAGAGGTTGAGCTATTACCACAGAATAAATTGCATAAAAAACTTGGTAATATTTGTTTTCAAAACTTTTGAAATGCCTTTTTTCCTATTTGATTTTTTTTTGGAAAGATTCAATCCCAAGTATTCTATATGAATTATATTTATTTGATTTATATAATGTTAATAGAGGACAATGATGAAAATTACTTTGATATATTCAAAAATTAAATAGTGTGTTGGAAATATCAACAAACAAAGGTGAAGAATTATTTTCATTTATCAAAGAGAATTTTGATAAGTTGAGGAATGAAGAAAAGGGCTATTATTCGTAAGAAATTGATTATTAGCATTTGTTTCTATCTCAAGTTTTACTGAAATTTATTTATTCTTGTTTAGCCCTCTCTGATGGACATCAGGTAATTAATTTAGCATAAATTTGTGTAAATCTTATGTTGCTGACATAATATTGTGTAAATCTTAGGCACTGATGTAAGTTTTACACTTTTTATTATTAAACTTATGATTGACACATGCAAATTTTTTTTATATTTTCTGGATGGAGGTTTGTTGATTTTAGACATCTGACCTAAGGTTGTGGGCGAAACCTCTTAATGACTGTTGAAACTCTGTTGAAACTCTAATGAACAATTAATGTGTAACCTGTCAAAACTATGATGATTGGTGAAAACCCCAAATGCGAAACTCTAATAAACAATTAATGTGTAACCTGCCAAAACTCTGTCGATTGATTTCTGGAGGAGTTTCTCCCACAACCTTAGTCCAACCTTTAATTATTAGTTGGGAACCCTTCTAATTATTAAACATATTGCCAAGGGGACACCTTTGGAATATAAATGGATATACTAACTTGGGGATCTTTTATCCAGACAGTGGGTTGTAAGGTAGTGGAATCAACTGTAATTCAGTGGGCAAAGTAAGTCCTGACTGTGTGTTGAACATCAGAATAACCTATTCAATAGGAAACTCAGATTGCATGCTCGCAGTGGCATTCATTATTCAATTCTCTTTATTTTATTCATGTTATATTGTATATAATGTTTCTATATGATTGTCTTATTTAGTTCACTAAATACAATTCCAAATTCTTAGGGCTTATAAATGGAAGTTGAAATTTAACAAAAATATGAGTGAGGCAACATATACAGCAACATGGATTGCTCCAGGTTTCGAGGTGTTGAAAAACAAAGGACCTGATATATTTACAAATTCATGGTGTGAAATGATACATCCATCATCAAAATGAAGAAGACAGAATGTATATAAATCTATTAAGAAGGTTGACTGGGAAATGTGATGGTGTACTTTTTGTGAAAAATAGTATGATAGAAAGATTGGTTTTTGAAAAGGTATGCCCACCAAAAAATGATAAACATGCAAATATTACAATTGTTTTGAAAATTTTGATTTTTAGAAATTAAAATGACTAAATTACTTTCTAATCATTTCGCAATGCAGTTGATACTCATTGCAAGAGGTTCTGGACTAATAGGCAAGGGGATGTGGAAATTTCCAGGAAATATATCACGTATTAGTATATATTGTACATAGTTTAAGGTTGTGGGCAAAACTCTTCCAGGAGTCAATCGACAGAGTTTCACCAGGTTACACATTAATTGTTTATTAGAGTTTTGGCAAGCAACCTTAAGTTTTCAAAATTGTATTGCCTTTTTTTCTGTTGAAGATAAATCTTCAGTGCTGACTTTTTAACAATAAACCAGGAAATCAAGGTGGACTCTGGAGAGTATGCTTGGCTGGTAAAGATAAGTATATTGTTGAAAGAATTTACAAGTTAGAAATACTTTGGAAATTTGAAGATGACTGGACAAAATTGGCAGATATTTGCAAGATGTTGTTATTAATAGAAGTACCTAGGTTTAATGAGTCTTTTTCTAATTGCATTATTTCAGAGAATTTTCAAGGGTAATGACAATATTTATCATGATTATCTGAAATATGTTTAAAAAAGGGTATCATATGCGTAACAGAATGGTTGACATTAAATCGAACCTCTTTCTAATAGTAATCTGGGTATAAATGTAGTTTAGAATTAGCTTTTTAAAAAAAAATTTTTTTTTTCTTACCATTGCAGCCAGCCAGTAAGGAACAGATCAGATAGTTTTTTCCTTATAATTGTAATAGCTATGTAATATTAAGTCCGCTAGACAAGGGTCAGTGTTCGGAATAGATCGCGAGCCTATGTGCCGGGAATTATTCAATTTTTAAAAATTTTTATCTCACAAATTAGATGCAAGTATTCCCACATCTAGGAATTCTTATTTTTATAATGTTTGTGGAGGGATTCATTGATAAATATTCAATTAAAGAATTAGAACAATTATTTATCTCTAGCAATGTTTGGCAGTGGTCTCCCCCTATCAATGTAGAAAATCAGTTTTATTATATATTAGTGGTATATACCAACCAACGGTATATACAATTTATACCGGAATCCTATTATTATTATTATTATTATCGGAATTGTTATTATAGTTTTGCGCCCTGACCCGGGGTGGTTACGGTATAGATATGACGTAAACTGTAACTAATATTATATAACCCGGCAATTGATTTTATCTTGTACCATCTCTGGAAATTTATTCCCCTACCATACATATTAATATCCTTAACCAAAAGTTGTTAACTATTACTGCGAGTACTGCGAGAGACTGTTGGAAGTACAATTGTGGCGTTTAAATGATAAGATTTTCGCGATAAACAAGATCTAAAAAAATATTCAATTGATTGGAAAAAAATGTCTGAATCAATTGAAACAGAAAAAGAAACTACGGAAATTGGTATTATAGGTTTGGGTGGAATGGGTTTAATGTATGCCAACAGAATATTGAAAGCAGGATGGAAAAGGTTTGTATTATATTATTACAGTATAAAGGATAATAATTTATTAATTTTCATTATTCTATTATTTTTAGAGTTAATGTTTGTGACATACCTTCAAAATACGAAGAATTCAAAAAGGATTTAAAAGGTATTTACAAAATTAATTAAAGAAAATTCAATTTGAAAATAACTTAAAATATTTTATTTAGGTAGTGGCTTGAGTGTCCTTAAAGATGGACATGCAGTTTCCCGAAGAAGTGACTTTATTATTTATTCAGTTGAGGCGGGAAAGATTGATCAAGTAGTTGCTGAATATGGGCCATGTAAATATGACATATATAATATGTAATGAACAAGATTGTAATAAAAATTTTAATCATGATCATCAAATAAAAAAATATAGCTACAAAAATTGAAGCAATTGTTGCTGGACAGGTAAAAATATAATGAAATTAACAATAATTACAATGATAATAGCATAATAACACTATTACTATTACTGTAATTAAAATAAGTTTAGACATCGGTGAAAGAAATTGAAATTAAAGCATTTGAAAAACATTTGCCACATGATGTTCATATTGTCTCATGCCACTCACTTCATGGGCCTACTGTTGATCCAAAAGGTCAACCATTGGTAAATATATGTATATAAATATCTACATTATGTTTATTTTCTTTGTCTTTCTCTCTCCCTCTTTATAAAATATTTAATCATCTGTTCAATAAAAATAACAAGGTGATGATTAGATATAAGGCAACATTAGAAAAATTTGAACTTACAAAAAGAGTCTTGTCATGTTTAGGATCAAAAATGGTAGAGTTGACATATGAAGAACATGATAAAATTACAGCTGATACTCAGGCTGTTACTCATGTTGCCTTTTTAAGTATGGGAACTGCTTGGAAAACTCAAAGAACCTTTCCTGTAAATAATTTACTATTTTTGTTATTTTTGCATGATTTATTATATTTATGTGATTTTATTATTGATTGTATGATAGTGGGAAACACCACAACATGTTGGTGGAATAGAAAATGTCAAAGTTCACATGGCATTAAGAATTTATTCCAACAAATGGCATGTTTATGCAGGTAAATATATCAATAATGCAATTATTAAAGTTACAAAATTATTATTATGTTATTAACTGCTGCTCTGCTACTACTACTATTATTTATTGTTGTTGTTCTTATTATTGTTATAATTGTAGGAATAGCAATTATGAATCCTAGTGCAAAGGTTCAAATAGAACAATATGCACAATCTGTATCAGACTTATTTAAATTAATGATCCAAGAAAAAGAAGCAGAATTTACCAAAAGGGTTAAAGAAGTAAACATTATATTTATATATATATATTCATATATTTATATCCTCTTTTCTTTTCCTCATTCTTATTCTTATTATCAGGCTGGTAAATTTATATTTGGAAATTCAACATCATCTCCAATATTATTATCAGATCGTGTATTAGATAAATTTTCATTGTCCATTGTACCAAAAGAAAAACGAAAACCAAATTCTCATTTATCTTTATTAGCAATGGTATAACACATTTAATAATTTGATATAATAATTCAGGAATATTATTAATACTTCTTAATTATTATCACTAGACTGATTGTTGGTATCAATTAGGAATAAATCCATATGAACATATGGTTTGTCAAACCCCATTATTTAGGCTTTGGACGTATGTAAATTACATTTGTCTATTCTCAATATATTCATATTCAATATTTATTCAATTATTTCATCTCACACTTCAAGTGGAATAACAGAGTATTTGTTTCGTAATGATGAGATGTTAAATGGGGCAATTCATTCAGCTTTGTATAGTAAAGAAATAAGAGCAGATGATATGGAATTTTATAGTGCTTCAAAAGGTTGGGCAGAATGTGTGAATATTGCTAATATGGTTGCTTATCAAAAAAGATTTGAGGATACTGCAAAATTCTTTGAACCTAGGTATTTAATTGATTGAATATATTTAATTGGTTGGAATAAATTTTATATTTAATGATATTTTAATTTTTATAGATTTGAAGAGAGTAATAAACTTGGGAATGAAATGATAAAATTAATTGCAACAAAAACTAACAATTAAATCATTGATAGATATGTATATATATGTATAAAACACTATTTTTGACCTGGTTAGACAGTGCTTAACTGTTTTAGGAAAAAAAAGTAATTTTAGCAATAGTTTTTGTTTTTCAAAATTCTTTATATGAATAGCCATAAAACAATCATGCCATTTGATTTACTTTAGTTTAATATTAAAGAATTATAAATTCTTGGATGAAAATTAGTTTTGACAATTAATTCAGCGTTTTCACTGATCCCACAAACCTGTTTGTAAATTTTTATTGGTTAAAACTGTTGATTTTAACCAAAATTGTAAATGTCGGGATCGGCGAAACGCATGAGCTCGTGTTACATTCCGCAGATTTAATTAATTCGTAACACGTTAACATTTAGACCTTCATTTAGTAGAAATTAACGAAGATTATCCCAAGGGGTCTGATTCATTTCGTAGACAATCATTTCGTCGAAAATTTGTTTCATCACAAAAAAAAAACTTCATTAAACAAATTTCTCCTTGCACTTCCCACACACCTCGCTTTCCTAACCTAATTTCTTAGCTAACTTCCCACACTCTTCACATCTAACCCGTTCGGTCTCTGGCTCGAGGATGAAATAATTTTCGACGAAATGAACTTTCGATGAAACAAACTTTCGACGAAGTAAACGCGACCGTAAATTAAATAAATAAGTAAATATAAATTAATATACAGTAATGAATATTAAATATTATGGCGGCCTATTTTATCAATAAATTCATTATTTTTTAAATAATTTTATTTTATATAAAAAAAATATTAATTTACAGAATTAGACATAAATTTATCTAAGATTGTACATAATTATCATTGTATTTAGTTTTTATTTTTAACGATTAAGAGAAGCAAACGCACGAGTGACACTACGTTGTAATTTCTTTTTTGCATTACTTATTTCTTCCTTACTCGCAACTGTATTATCACCATTAAGTTCAAGACATTCAAGAGCCTCTGTTGAAAAGCAAAATAAAAATTTATTGTTAGTATTATTATAAATTTTTATTTTAAAAAAGGAAATAAAATAACCTGATAATGCAGATTCAATTGTTTCTTTATCATTGCGTTTTAATTTCAAAGCAACATTTGGTTCATTAAGTGTATTTTCAATCTAAATATCAATTAATTGATAATGAATTAATATTTATTCATTTATTCGTTAATTCATTCTAGCTAATTGATTACCTGATAAACATAATTTTCAAGTTCTTGTTTAGCTTCGACACGTTCTTGACTTTGTTTGTCTTCTTCTTTAAATTTCTCAGATTCAGTAATCATACGTTCAATTTCAGTTGCTGATAATCTACCTGCAGAATTTGAAATAGTGATATTTGCTTTACGACCAGTTGCTTTGTCTTTGGCTGTCACCTTTAGAATACCATCAGCATTGATATCAAAAGTACACTCTAACTCTGCTTCGCCGCGAGGCATTGGTGGAATTCCTGATAATTCAAACGATCCAAGAAGATTATTATCACGACACATAGGTCTTTCGCCCTCATAAACTGGAAATTCCACAATCGTTTGTCCATCATCAGCCGTTGTAAATATTTTCTTTTTGATTGTAGGGATCGGTGTATTACGAGGTACAACTATAGTCATGATACCACCTTGTGTCTCAACTCCTAAGCTAAGAGGTACCACATCCAATAACAACAGATCTTGTGTTTTATCACTGCTGGCTTGATTTGTGAGAAGAGCTGCCTGTACTGCTGCACCATATGCTACCGCTTCATCAGGATTAATAGATTTATTTAATTCTTTTCCATCGAAAAATTCTTGAAGAAGTGATTGGATTTTGGGAATTCTTGTTGATCCACCGACCAAAACAATTTCATTAATGCCCTTTTTTTCCATTTTAGCGTCTTTTAATACCTTACGTACAGGTTCTATGGTTCCATTGAATAATGTATAATTTAATTCTTCAAATTTCGCTCTTGTAAGAGTTGCTTGAAAATCAATTCCATCAAATAAAGAGTCAACTTCAATGGTGGTCTGTGTTAATGAGGATAATGTACGTTTGGCACGTTCACATGCAGATCTAAGACGTCTGATAGCACGAGCATCACCAGATATGTCATGTTTATGTTTACGTTTAAATTCTTGTTTAAAATGTTCCAGCAGGTTATTATCAAAATCCTCACCGCCTAAATGAGTGTCACCAGCTGTAGCTTTTACAGCAAAAACACCACCAGATATATTTAAAAGTGATACGTCAAAAGTTCCACCACCCAAATCAAAAATCAAAACATTTTTTTCTGATGTATCTTTGGAGTCAAGTCCATAAGCAATAGCTGCAGCAGTTGGTTCATTGATAATTCTGAGAACATCAAGTCCTGCGATTTTACCAGCATCCCTCGTTGCAAGACGTTGTGAATCGTTGAAATATGCAGGAACTGTAACAACAGATTTCTTTACTTTTTTCCCAAGTTTATATTCAGCTATGTCCTAGTAGTATATATATACATATATATAAGGAATTTGCTGATATCAGATGTTGTGTACAATTACTAGCAAATATAATAATAATAATAATTTTTGAATAAAATCTCTTATAAAATATTTTTTAATTTAAAATATTTATAAATGTGTTTGTGTGTGTGTGAGTACATATATATTATCTGAGAACTATACACACACACACACACACATCTATATTACAAGAGAGCAATTCTCATACCTTCATGCGAGTTAAGACCATTGAAGAGATTTCTTGAGGAGTAAAAGTTTTAGTCTCTCCCTGATATTCAACTTGAATTAATGGTGCTCCATCATCTTTTTCAATTACAGTAAAAGGCCAATGTTTAATATCTGCTTTAACTTCAGGATCATCAAAACGACGACCAATTAAACGTTTTGCATCAAACACAGTATTTTTTGGATTCATTGCAGCTTGATTTTTAGCAGCATCACCGATAAGTCTTTCATTCTCGGTAAATGCAACATAAGAAGGTGTTGTACGATTTCCTTGTTCATTAGCAATAATTTCTGTTTTTTTTTTTTAAAAAAATTAATTAAATATTACAGAATATTATTAAACAGTATATATAAATAAGAAAAACTAATAAATTAAACTTACCAACACGTAATTCATTTTCCCAAACAGCAACACAAGAGTATGTAGTACCTAAATCGATACCTATTGCACCATTATATTCTTCGGCCATTATGAAATTTTTATATATTACAATTATTTATATTTTTTTTTTTTTAAAAATGAAAAATTTTTTTTTGATTGTTTTGATCTAAAAAATTTATTTTTATGTTGATCCTTTCTTTTAAACAAATCAGAATTCCGGATTTTTCAAAAACAAAAATTTTATTGTAATTGGTTTATTTGTAAGCACATGATTAAAAAAGACCAGAACTGTTATATATATTCAAAAAAAAGATCTTTGAATAGGTTATGAATGAGAGAGAAGAGAGATGGAACAGGAGGAACAAATAAGCAATGATGATTACAACAAAGATGAGAGCATGAAGATTTTTAATATATAGATTATATATATATATTTTAACTCTTATTAATGATTTATTGGGGTTGGTCGCAGCAGTTGATCATCAAACATTAAAGCTTCTTTCTTGTCAAAGCCTTCCGGCACATGGGACCTTTACACATGGGAAAGAAAAATCCCATGAGTACGAAGCGTTTCAAGAGCATCCAACCACATATTTGTGATAAGAAACTTATTAAATCTGGTAGCCGTGATCAATACCAGTTATTTATTCATTTCATTTTTTTTTATCAATGACTTTTAAGGAATTCTTCAATTTATAATTGAGAAGTGCACGTGTACAATACACACACAGCACACATTCATCCATGTACACACAAAAAAAGGAGGCTTGACCACTAAAATTTTTTTGGATACATGGTGATGGCAAGTCCATTTTGAAAATTGTTCTACATGGAAAGAGTACACAGATTAAAATCCAACAAAAACATCATGCATGGTTTTATTTTCCAATTCTGCTTGTGAGGCTTTCCAACTTGTTCCTTATAAGTTTCATGTTTGCATAGTCCTAGCATTATTATTACTTGGGTGTCAATTTTATTTATTTATTAGCTCTTTGTAAATTTAAGAACAATAAAGTACCAAATGTATTACATAATCGTCACGAACACCAAAGCAAGAAAGCATCCAATGAATAGAGCTTCATTAAAAATAGTTTTATTTCCAAGTGATTCGTCACTTTTGCCGTTTTTGTTGCTATTATCACTGACAGGAGTTTCAGTTGGTTTATGAATTCCAGTATGTTTAATTGTTGTAGCAGTAAGTATTTTAACTTGACCAGGATCTGGATTTCCAGGTAAATTATTGAAATCATTAGGAGTTAGTTGTTGCTGTTGATTAAGAGAAGGTAGGGGTGAGGTGGTGGTGGTGGAAGGATGTGGAGGAATAGGAGAAATTTTTTGTGAATTTGTAATTGCAATTAAATAAATTGTTAATAACACTGTAATAATAGAAATTGATTTATAATTGTATTTTTTCATTTTGATAATTAATTATCAAACTTATTTTCATATTATAATATTGTTATATTTATATTATTTAAAAATATATATTTACAAAGTGCATGAATTATAAAACGAGTTTTTTTTTTCATTTGATTGATGGTAATGATATCAATTAGATCATATTATAACTTTGAGAAAATGATTATATCATTTTGTTGTATATATTAACATATTTTATAAAAATTTTTTTTTAGTTTGATTAATCTATTCAAAAAATGAAAATAAAAATAATAAAAATAACATTAATGATAATACTAACTGTTACTTTTACTATTGCTTTTATCACCAATGCCAAAATTACACCAACAATTTCAATTTCTTCTTCCGATGGAATTATTAATAGCATGATAACATCAAGCTTGATACCCATCAAAGTAAAAAGCATGAAAACATTTTCAATACCGTTATCTACAACTACAACTACAACTACACCTAACATCATTGCTGGTGGTGGTGACATATCGCCAACATTTAAATCTTCAAATAATAATAATAAATGTAAAATAAAAATCACAAATCCAAAATTCAATGAAACTTATAGACCTGGAGATAACATGGACATTAAATGGAATATTCTAGATATTAGTAATGGTGATGGTAATGGTGGAAGTGGTAATAATAATCATCCTAATTCTCATTCTAATAATAGCATCAATGAATGTTCTAATTACAAAGTAAATGTTATTTTGTTTGCTAATTTAACAATTAATCATAATGAAGAATGGAAATGGGATTACAAAATGATTATTTACAATAACCATAATATTAATAGCAATGACAATAGTGGTAATGGTGGTAATAATGAGTCAACAACAAATATCACATCATTTCAATATCCCATTCAAATAATTTTATCACCTAATATACGTAATTCAAGTTCATTCTATTTAGATGTTGAATTAACAAACTCGTATGAAATCATATTCGACATTGTTGGTCCATTTACCATCCTACCGATTCCATTACCACCACCTCAACAACAAGAATCAGAAGAATCTTCAGGTTTATTGACTGGATTAGGAACTAAAACAAAACTGTTATCAGCAATGAAAACAGAAACTGCAAATTTTACTTTTGCAAATCGTGATGAAAATATAAATAATTCGTCATTTAATTTAATTAATCAAAAAAATCATTATAATGTAATATTTATATTATTTATTTTATTAATAAACATATGAATTTTAAAATTAACCTAATTTAGTAAATACAATTAACATTTACATTTACATTTTACACATTCGTAATATAAGTAATCTTACATACATACACACGATTTTCTTTATCAAGGATTCAACTTGGAAATCATTGGCTACATTTAAATAATGGCAATTGTTTGTTTATAATCCCAAAGAAGAATAAATTTTCTTTTACCAGTATTATTTATTTTTCCTTTTACAGTATTTCCTAATACTAATGCACCTATTGATTAAAAAAAAAAATTTTTATGTATATATATATTAATATAAAAGTTTCAAGCTATTTTTTTTACAAATATTTAATTATTTGTTTAATTATTTATTTAATTGCTTTCATTCATTCTTTCTCCGCTCTTGGCTTTTGTCTTTTAAAAAAAATTTTAATTCTCGTTCAAAGCTCTATTGTCAATACTACTTTTTTTGAAATGTTTAAAACTACAAATCATAAAGATAGCATTAATATTAATATTAAAAATAACATCAACAATGATGGTGATGATAAAGAGATTATTGCTGACCATGATATCATTAATAATAATGCTACCGTTACTTCATCAAAACAGATAATTGTCAATACCTCTACCACAATCGCCTCAAATAACGAAAATGATAACTGCATCAATAAAATTACCATTAATACTGGCATTAATAATAATATCAACAATCCTTCATCTCCCACTACTACTACTATTGCCACTCCCTTATCTGCCACAACCACTCTTAATATTATTTCTTCATCTTTATCATTATCATCATCATCATCATCACCATCAACAACGAAATCATTTCCATTGCCTCCGCAACCACCAATGTTACAATCACCACCATTATCACCTTTAACAACAAATACATTTCATCTAAAAACCAATTCAAATCAAGAAAATTTTTTGCTAGATCCATTTCTTTATGTCAATGGTAGACGTTATCATAATGTACCTACTGCATCTTATTTCCTGCCAAACGATAAACAAGAAATTGAGCGTTTAACTTTAGAACATATAATCTATCATTTCATTTGGAATGGTAATTTTTCCTCTCCTGTTAATAATGTTTTAAAGTCATCACCCGCAAAAAATGATAAAGCAAAAGTTTTGGATATAGGTTGTGGCCCTGGCCATTGGTTGTTAGAAATGGCCGAGGAATATCCTAATGCTAATTTTGTTGGTATTGATATTTCTCCCGTTTTCCCTAATGATTACGATTCAAATAAACCCACAAACGTTGCTTTTTTAAAATTTGATGCTCTTAGTGAAAATGGTTTGCCTTTCCCAGATGATACCTTTGATTTTGTCTATCAAAAATTTATGGTATTTTTTATCCCTGAAAATAAACGGATGAAACACATAGAAGGTATTTCTTTTCTTTTGATTAAAGTAATAATAAAGTATTCATTTTTATTTAATGCTTTTTTTCTATTCTGATTATTTAGAATTAATAAGAATTACTAAACCTGGTGGATGGATTGAATTAATGTAGGAAATTATTCTCATATTCATTATAACATGTCTATTCTTATTTTCAATCAATCAATTTAATTCCATTCTTTTTTCTAACAGGGATGTTGATCCTTTGCCTTATGATACAGGTCCAATTTCAACTTTTTTTCTGCAATCAAGTAAGTATTTTTTGCCATTTTTTTTAAAGAAAGTATTAAATTTTTAATAACTTAGTCATTAATTTATTATTAATATTAGTGTCAACACTATTATTGTCAAAAGGAATAAATAGAAAAATGTTATTTGAAATTCCATTACTATTTAATCAGAAATCTGAATTGATTACTGTTCATTCTCAAGAACGTCCGAATCCTATTGGTTCTTGGGGTGGCAAAGTTGGTGAATATGTAATTATCAAATAATAACAATAATAACAACAACAATAATGATTTCTCCATCCTAACATTTTAACTTTATTATTTCATTCTAGATGTTGAAAAACATTGAATTAATTGTTGATCCATTAAAACCTTACATATTACCAGTATTGAACTTATCCGAGCAAGAATTCCATGAGATGTTTAAAAGTATACATGATGAACTTAACAAAAATAAAACCTTTTGTAAATCTTATAGACATTTTGCTCAAAAACAATATTAAAATCCAAATCATTAATCACTATCATCTTACCTTCACATATAATAAATATAAATATGATATTCATATTTATATTTATATTTCTTTCCTTTCCTCCTTTAATATTTATTAGTAGTAAGTTTTAAATATATTCATTCTTTAATTCATTCATTTACATTTTTTTTTTTTCATTTAAGATAATTAAGTTTCTATGGTTATTTATTCTATTCTCATTTATTACCATCCATCACTATTACTATTGCTATTGCTATCAACTTGAATATGCTATATCTAATCCTATTTTACACTTGTTTTACTGCAGGATATGTACGAAATTTTAAATTTTTCCTGTAATTATTCTTTCCCAATAAATAAATGATAAATTTACGTGTTTTCAATAAATTGATCTACAGAAGAAAAAAATTTGACACTTTCACTAATATTCACAGGGTTATCCGTCAAATAAAACTGTTAGCAACAGCGCTCATCAATCAAAATACATGATAGCAAGCAATCTGAATAACGTTTTAAGAAGTAAAATTCTTGACGATGTGCTTATAAAAGTTCCAAGTATTTTAGAAGAAACAATTCCACATATTTCTGAGGAGACTTTGGTTTTTTTAGCAGTTTCTTTTAAAGAATGGTAACGATAGCAATTCAACAATTTAATTTTTTTCCTCTTCTTTTGTTATTATTATATAGAGATATTATTTACACTTTTATTATTATTAATTGTTATTGTTTAGTGAAAATAATAAAACTCGTCGTTGCATTCTAAAGGTTTTCAAAGAAGCTGAAAATCATATTACAAATAATACTGGTCCCAAATATGAAGAAATTATTAAAAGTATATTCTTTCTTTTAGAAAATCAAAGCAATGATCCAATAGCTCGTTCACTTGCTTTAAGGTTTGATTTGATTTCTTTAATATATGTATTTATTTATTTATTTATAACTTTTAAAATAATCTATTTTAACATACAAAAGAACCCTTGGTTATATATCGACTTTATTAACAGAGCTTTTGGATATTCAACACGGGTATTTAATTATTTCATCTTTTATATAGTAATTTTTTAGAAAAAATTATTAAAACTATTGATTCTAAATGTATAGAATACTTCAACGACTTGATTCTCCTATACCAATAGAAGCAAATGCTGCAATTTTTGCGGCTGATAAAATTTCCTCAAAAACAGAAAAATTTTCTGTTATTTTATGTGAAAAATTGGCTTCAAAACTTCAATGTATTTATATGTCTATTTAAAGTTTCTTCTCGTAAATTTTTTTAATTAAATGATACTAATCTTTTTTTTTACTTTTATTATTTATTATTATTATTTATTATTATTTTGAAGCTGATAATTTACAATTAGATTTTAAATTAAAATTAATAAGAGTCTTAAGACACATGCATTGGGATAAGAATTTAGCTAGAAAGGCAAGGTCTATGTGTATTCAGCTGCTCGAGAAGCATTCAGATGATGTTTATGTTATAACAATTTTGAAAACCTTGACATTCTTGTCATGTCATGCTCTTGAGTATACTGCTAGTCAGGTAATTTAAATATTGATTCATTTTATAATTTCTTACGAATCGTATTACTATTATTAATTTTCGAATTTCTTTATATAGATTGACCTTTTATTTCAATATTTAATGGATGATGCAAGAAAAAGAGTTAAAATTAGTATACTAACTGATTTGAATAGATTGGCATCTAAAAACTTTAGATTTGATGCAACAAATATTTTAGTTAGTATTATTGTTTATAATAAGAATAGTAATGGCAGTAATAATAATAATCATTGTTGATTTTTTTTTAGAATTTATTAAATATCATAGATAGTGAATCTGATGATATTATCAAAATCAAAGCATTAAATGTTTTATCAACATTATTACAACAAAATCCAGGCCAACTTACCAACCTAATCTCCATTGATTTAGATCAAGATGTTCGTATAGAGATACTTCACTATATTCAAATATTTGAAGATATGTTACCGAATATTCAGCAAAATATGTTGGATCTTACTATCGTTTTTGTTAGGTTCTTTGTAAGGTTGATAATAGAATATGAACATATCAGAGATTTAGATCAGTTTATAAAAATAGGAGATGAGTGGGGTGTGTGTGCATTTAATTATCAATAATTTGATTAATTAATTATTTGATTACTTATTATTATTGATTTAATTGATTTTATTGAATTTAGACATATATCTCAAAGATCTCCCTTCAAAGATTAGTAAGTCAATATTGTTAATTATAAAGAAATTGATGAAGGCATCATATAATACTCAAGTCACTAATGATATAGATAAAAGTGAAAAACACTTGAATATTGTATTTATTTATTTATTTATTTATTTATTTATTTATTTAACTTTCTAATTCAATTCAATTAAATTCAATTAAATGATTTGATTTGATCTGATTTTCTGTTTTCTATTTTCTTATAATTCTTTATTCTAATTCTTTATTCTTTTTTTTTTTAATATAGTTTAAAGAATTGCTCAAGTGCCTGTTTTCAATATGTCTGACAAATGATGATTTGGCTAAAAATGTAATTTGTGATATTTTTGATTTATTGAAGGAAAATATTGGCCATGATGTTGGTATGTTATATATACTTATATATAGTTGTACGCATAAAATGTTTATTTATATATATGCTTATAAATTTAGATACGTTGTTTTCTGAATTACTCAAATTTCTTTTAATGGCAAGTGATCAAAGAGGAACAATCATGCAAGGATTTCAGGATGAAATTTTATCATTATTAAGTTCCGAAGAATTAATAAACTTGCCTCGTTCTTTTGTAAGTAAATAAATAAATACATATATTCGATTTAATGGTTTAATAATAATAATAACAACAATACGCATATGTATTTGTTTGTTCTAGAGATTACTTGCAAAGACTGCATTAAGATCACGACCTGAATTTACATCACAAATAAAAGAATTTAGTAATACGCTTCTTAAAGCAATTCACCAATTTGGAAATTATATTACAAAAAGGTTCACAAAAAATCAATGGGATGTTTATTTGATTGGAGTAGAGGCCGGTAAATCTGGTTGTTACAACATCATGTCATCTATTTTTCAATCATTTGTTGATGAGGTATTTCAATTCAATTAAAAAAAAATATATAAAATAGATTGATTGATTGATAAATAGTTGATACATTAACATTATATTCAAAGGTTGATTCTGAAGCACCTAGATTTTGGCTTAAATCTTTGAGTAACGTCGCTGATGCTGAACAAAAAATTGCTCACAATATTGATATAAATCCATTCGACGATGGAAACTTTAATGAACCTGTACGACTTTACGTAAAAGGAGACTCTGAATTAAATGTACATGCAATCAATACATATGTTTGTATATATTATATGCCTATGTTCGTGTATTTTAACACACATATATATATTATAGGGATTCATGTCTTTTACAGATACAAGTGATCACAGAATTTTTGCAAGATGGTTTTGTCAACTTCGAGTCGAATTTTTTTTGAAAGTGAAACTTATTTTATCTCGATTAAATTTTCTCTTAAAAATTAAATCACAAGAAATTGACTTTGACATAGTAGGTTTATTGTTATTTTATTGTCATTTTCAAATTTTGTTCAATAAACAATTAATATATGTGTGTGTATTTATATTTTTAGATTCAACCTAAAAAAATTCTTAACGATTTAGCGAATTTACATAGTTTTGTTGCTTATTCATTTTATGATATTGATAAAGAAAGTTTTGAAATTTTGGAATCATATCCTTTAGGCTTTTTTAAGGAAAAAGTTTAATTAAAAATCACATAATATATTCATTCTTAATCATTTTCTAACATATCAAATATGTTGTTTAGTACTATTATACGCCTTTCAATGTCTATTTAACTCACCAAAGTAGGTTTTATTATATTGAAATATTGAAATATTATATTATATACATATTAAATTTTATTAAATTTTTGGGGGGTAAAAAAAAAACAGTGAAGAACCAATAAATCCATTGTTACTTTCATTGATCCAGCTTACAAATTCTGACAATAATTACCAGAATGAAACTGATAAAATACAAGAAATTAATTCTTACAAAAGAAAAAAGAATAAAACACAGTCTGTTTTAAGATTTCAATGTATTGATATTTTGAAACGTGTTAAGCAACTCCAAGGAATTAAAGATACAGTTGTAAGTAGTCAAATTAAATTTCTTTATTTATTAATAATAATTATTAACTTTTGGATATTTATATTTTATTTAGAATGTTTTATCACATTTTCGTCGGTTTATACTTCAGATTTTAAATCTGCCATTAAATCTTCCTCCGTTTTTTTTTAACAGGCAAAGAGGAACAAGATTGAAAGTCGGTTAAGTTTTCTTTTCTTAAATTTGAAATTATTTTAACCTAAATTTTTTAAATATATATAAAATTATTAAACAATGATTTTTGCTATTGCTAGTGGCTTAAAATTCCATCGATCGAAAGAAATCAATTATTTCAACGAAATTTTACAAAATTAGTTCTTAATTTTGAAGGATTAGTTGAAATAAGTAAATTAAGTAAAGGTAGACTTTAAAAAAATTGTTATCATTGTCATTATTAAAATATTAATAACAACATATATATGGATATTAATAATAACAATAACAATAATAGTCAAAAGGCAATTAAAATTTGTACAACTAATTTTTTTTGCACGTGAAAACGATTCATTTGATTCATCTGCTCTTAAAAATTCTTTGCATGCCAATTTATTTTATTTTGAATCAATAAGAGTTCAGGTAATAAAATAAAATATTATTAATAATAATTATAATATTATTAATTAACGATAATAATAATATATTAATTATAATTTCAATAATAGGACCAATCAGACAATACATTGAGCACTGTTTTCACT
>CAUDNR010004618.1:0-40060 GCA_958430865.1 Entrophospora sp. SA101 | reverse complement strand
AATTTTTTTAAAAGTTGTAATAAAGTTTTTGAAATAAAGCTATTTTCTCATTACTTTTCAGCCACCCCACGTATATAAAAAAATATTATCAAACATGGAGGCTCAAAGAGGCGAGTCTAAAGACTCATCTGAATTAGATTTGTTGAGACAGAGAATTACCAGTCTCGAGGCTGACAATACTAGATTAAAACAAATTATAGAAGAAATCGCTAATCTTAGGATTGAAAATACAAAATTAAAACAAATCATAAAGCAAAATCGAACTACTAATGACCCTTTGCAGTTTCAGCTTCTCCACAAACGCCTATTCCGTTACCAATTAATGTTGAGGATGATAGCACTGATTCTATAAATTTATAACAGGAACAAATTCTATTTCTCTCGAAGTTAATCCTAATAATATTTTGAATCATAAATCGACAGAAGAAAAGAAATTAGATGATTTTCTGAATCAAGTGACAAAAGAAAAGGTTAGTAATTTGATGAGAGATCGAAATCAGGAAAAGAAACTATTACAGAGTAATGAAGATCCCACTTCTGAGGATATTACAGCTGAGGCTCAAAGTACCATTATTGATGGCAATGAACCTACGTTCTATTCCGAAATAGCAGAAGCTAGTGCAACAGTGCTAAAATTTCCCTATAACCAAAGAGTAGAACAAGGTTTAATACGTGAATTATCTGCATTTATTGATAAGAAAAGTCTTTCGAATTCTATATCTGACAAACGAATTACTGTAAATGTGCCAGACAGGGATGATCTGACTCCGGGTTCTGCACCATACTTAGCTCACTTATTTGATGAGGCTAAACAAACTGGTCAGAAAGAATTTTATGTTGGTATTATTATAGTGAGGAATTCGAAAAAAAGGTTATAGATATTAGTTCAAAAACAATATTAATGATCAAATGACGAGGACACAGATTTATGATGAAATGGGACCATATCTTCCTGGTGTTAAGAGAGAATATTTGCGTAAGATGACCCAAAAAGCTAAAAACATTCATACATTATTTAAAGGGATAGGGATAGATAAAATCAAACACATTACGTATAGTGCTGATGCAATTTCTAGACTAACGGTTGCACAAATTCAAAATATTATAAATCGTTTCCATAAAAAGAGCACACACGTGATTGAATCATCAATCTTTAAGATTATGTATCTACTTTACCTGCAATAAGTTACTATTTAACTTTTTTTAATTTCTAATAAAGTTTATGAAAGTTAACACCTATGAGATGATGCAAGTAGAAACCATAGTTTTTTCCTTTCTATTAATATAATTAAACTGGTTTTACGTCAAATTTATTTTAAATTGGTTGGTTACAGCATAATGGACATTTGTTTATCACATATATAGATGTGCAATATTTTGAATAGTATTATTTCTGATATTCGTCAGTTCTTTTCAGAAATTTATCTTTTCTATATAACTAGCTAAGCTGTTTTCCTGACTTCTTCTTTCTTGTTGTGGCAGCATTCTAAAAGAAACAATTCAAGTTATTATGTATACACAACTTGATTATTTATGATTATTATGCATGTGTTACTATTACCGGAATTAAATTCAGACGCTCTAATTCCGGAATTCTTAATTTTCATTTTCATTTATTTCTATTTTTATAACCTTATTTTATTAATTTAGTATCAGTCAGACAAGATTTCACGCGATCAACATGTCTACTACTTAACTGATTGCTGCTTTTATGAAATAAACTGAACATTTACAGAGTGATAAACATGATCACGGAGATATAATGTAAATATTCTGGAGTGGCATTTTTTACAAGGTCAAGGTATTCTAATGATGCTAAAAGTGCTACATGAAACAGAAGGCCAATTAAAAGGAATTAAAAATAAAAAATAATAAAAATATGTCATAGCTACGTAAAATTTTGTGAAACACGTCAATTTTTACTATTAAAATCGAAAGAACTATTTACTTGTCACTAGTACACCCACATGTAATTTTTAACAAGGAACGTGATATTTTTACGTTTTTATTTATTATAATTACAAATAAGCATAAATAAAAATAATACAATTTTACATGCTTAACAACGATTCAAATTGCAAATATCTATAAAAAAATCCATAACTTGACATAGTGTATTAATTCTTTATCCCACACTCCCAACCATTTAAACTAGTAAATGCGACGTATTAAGACACCCAAGCGTTTATAAACAATAATTTAGATAAGCCTAATATTAAATTAATAGCATGTCTACAAATTACAGTTGAAAGTAATACATTAATAAATAAAAGTTATTCAATCCATATATGTGCTTGCATAGTAACCAAATAGTCTACATATGAATGTACAAAATCAGGCAAACATAATCCACGAATTACAACAGATCCTACAAAACATCGTAATGTCCATTCTCAAAAAACAGAATGCCCATAGCATATTAATCTTCTTTTCCAAAGTCAAGTAATGTAATAAAAATTAATTCCTTTGTAAATGCATACAATCATTCTTTGAACACAATGATAGGTGAAATGGTACCTCAATTTCGGAAACTTACTTCTTCCATGTTTAAAGATATCAAAAAATATGTAGTTAAAGCAAGGATGGACAAAAAATATGCGAAGGTGGTGAAAATTCTAAAATAAAAGGTCGTAAATGTGGAAAATGTAGACTATTTGGTCACTATGCAAGCACACATATGGATTGAATAACTTTTATTTATTAATGTATTACTTTCAACTGTAATTTGTAGACATGCTATGAATTTAATATTAGGCTTATCTAAATTATTGTTTATAAACCACTTGGGTGTCTTAATATGTCGCATTTACTAGTTAAATGGTTGGGGGTGTGGGATAAAGAATCAATACACTATGTCAAGTTATGGATTTTTTTATAGATATTTGCAATTTGAATCGTTGTTAAGCATGTAAAATTGTATTATTTTTATTTATGCTTGTTTGTAATTAAAATAAATAAACGTAAAAATATTTATGCTGATCTTTGTTATTTAGTAATGGCACCACCTGGGTACTATACCCACACTGGGTATGAATAGTAATTCTCTAATAAATAAATATAAATATAAAATTATACAAAAAAAAAAGAATGCCATCATTCAATTCCTATTGATTCTTTGGTAAACTTTATGATTAAATTCAAAGCTTTATCAACATGTTCTTTTTTTGTCCAACTACCACCAACTGAAAATCTAATTACCATTTGATCACCCAATTGTGTATGGGTAATAAAAATTTGTTTGGTGTCGTTTAATTTGTTTAATACTGCTTCAGTTAATTCGTTAGACGTGAATTGATTTTCATTATCAGCCGGGGGAATTACATAAAAACAAACGAGAGAAAAAGAATAAGGTGCAGCAATTTTAAATAATTCGGGATATCGTAAAATCTCATTATAAAAGTGATCTGACAGTTTTATTGACTGTAAAGAAATATATCAGTTTAAAAAAAATCAATATGTTCGATACTTTGTTAAATAAATAAATACCTCTCGAATATGTTTTCTTAATCCGCTTGCTCCATAATTTCTTACAACAAACCAAATTTTTAATGATCGAAATCTCCTTCCGACTATCACAAATCAATAATTAACATTTATTATTATTATTATTATTAATTGGTGAATGAATCAGAGAGATCTGCATTTTTAATAATAAATTTTGGTCCAATTGTCAACTTGTGTTATTCTTGTGCCACAGGGTGATATTATTTTTAGTATGAATAAATTAATATAGTTTGTGTGATGAATAAAGACTTTTCTATGTAGGTAGGAAATACAGATTTGAGGGTCTCTCTGATTCATTCACAGATTGTCAATTAAAGTACTTACAAGGTATTTCCCAGTCTCGATAATCCAAAACTAATCCACTTTCGCTTGCAGCATTTCTTAAAAATGGCGGCGTAATCGATAATGCATTTAAAAGAAATGATCGATCTTTAATCCTATCAAAAAAAAATAATAATAATCATTATGAAGATATGAATATACAAAGATTTTACTAATAAATAAATAGATATTTTACCAAAAACATGAGCAATCAAAAGTGGTCAATAACCATTTATGCATGTTAAATCCGAATGAATCAGCCTTTTCTAATCCTTTTGACTGATGTTGATACTCAGGGCAAACAAGGGCCGCACCAGCATATGCTGCGTCTACATTTAACCATATGTTTGTACCTTCAACTAGAAAACAAATTTTATTATTATTATGTAATGATAAATATAATGATTTAATTTATTTTATTTACTAGCTTCAGCAATTTCATCAATATGATCGACGGCGGCTGTGCTTGTTGTACCAATTGTTGCGTTAATAAAAAATGGAATCAATCCTTTAGCGATATCTTTTTCGATTACTTTTTTAACCGTTTCGCCGCGTAATGAATAATTTTCATCAGTTGGGAATAATGAAAATTTAGTATTTGCAATCATTGTAGCTTTCTTTACCATGGAATGTGCCTATTTTAAACATTATATAGTATTAATCGGTTATATAATAAATATATATGTGTGTGTGTGTGTGTGTATAATATACATGCACCGGCTATCTTACTTGATCTGAAGCGTACGCAATCAGCCGTGTGGAAACTTCGTCCAATTCTTTTTCATTAAGACCCTTCTTTTTGTATTCATCTAGTACTCTTTGCCTTGCTGCTATCAATGCAACCAAGATTCCTTCACTGGCAGTCCCTTGAATTACACCACCACCTTTCCCTTTACTAAGAAAACTAGAGTCTAAATTAATTAATTTAGCCATCCAATCAAGTACAATGGTTTCCAATTCTGTACAAGCTGGTGAACATATCCACTATTCAATCAAACATAACAAAAGACAAATATTTAATATTTAATTTAAAAAATAAATGTCTGTAGCCTGTTTATTAAAAAATAAATTCTTACATTGAATCCAATACAATTAAACATGTCGCTGTACATATCACCAAGAATTGCTGGAAACGACGATGTTGCCGGATAAAATGCAAAAAAATTTGGACTTTGCCAATGCGTAACTAATCAATCAATCAATCGATCAATCAGTTGATAATTCTTTTAAATAATTATTTTCAAGAAAAATATCTTGATGACTACATACCACCAGGAAAAATTTTTGTTTCTATATCAGATTGAATTTCGTCCCATGATTCTGGATCTATTAAGAAAGAAATTAAATTTTTGTAATTGATAACAATAACAATAAAAAAATACTTTATATTAATAAATCACCTTCGGGTGCTTCATCCGGAAGAAGCTTCTCGAGATAACCAGGTTCAACTTTTGATATAACTAAATAAAAGTAAAATAATAAACGATTTCAAGGATTATATAAGAGTCAATCAAAGTCCTTTATTTTTTCTTTAATAATAGTAATAATGGTGGTGGTGGTGGTGGTGGCGGTAGTAATAATAGTAATTGTTCAGTTCAAACCATCGTAGTTATCAATTTCCTGATAATATTTGCAAATTCTATCAACTGTCTCATATCCTCTTTTACGAAATTCTTCAATATCCATAATTTTATATTAATTTATTATGTCTTTTAATGAGTATATCTTATTGTATTTTAGTATTCCAGGAAAATTTCAACAACAAAATCTGAAAAGGCCAATTTTATATTAGTAGATTTTAAATACCTATTTATGTTACACCGTTTTTGATAATTATTTTAATCATTTCAAATCAATCGAAAAAATCCATGATTTAAAAGATCAATCAATATAATAAATAAATAACACTTATTTAATCTTTCCTAGTTGATTGGTAAAAAAGAAATTTTCAGGGCAAATTTAAAAAAAAATAGCATCCCGCCTCTATTTAATTTACTTTAATATTAATCAATATTAATGGCTAACCGAATGGATATTCAAAGAAGAACCCAAGGATTCTGTTATCAAATTGTTCGTTGAAAAATTACATCATTTTCCTCGTGATTGGTTGGGTTGGTTGGGTGTTGGTTTTTGGTAAATTGTAAAATGTGCATGTCAATTTTTTATTTTTTATCCACGTAAGATCCACAAGAATTGATATCTGATATACAGATCAACATGTAACATCAAAATTAATTTTCTCTATTTTTTTTACATCAAGAAAATAAAAATATCAATATTAAAAGATGCAGGCGCCAGTAATTGTAATGAGTAAGCCCGTTAAATTATTTATAACTATTACCATATTTATCAAAATAAAATATTAAATTGATAACAATTATATAGATACCAATGTTAATAGAGAAACTGGGCGAAAAGCCCAAGTCTCTAATATAACAGCCGCAAAAGTATATATTAAAAAAAATTTTTATTTAAATATCTTATTAATTAATATCATTGGAATAGAAGTCGATTTGATCCCAAAAAATTATTATTGTCATGAACACCCTTCTTTTCTCCCTCCTTTCATTTTATTTTTTAAATATTAGACAGTGGCTGATATTATTCGAACTTGTCTTGGTCCTCGTTCCATGCTTAAAATGTTGTTGGATCCAATGGGCGGAGTAGTTCTTACTAATGATGGTAATGCTATTCTCCGTGAAGTTGAAGTGGCTCATCCAGCTGCAAAAAGTATGATCGAATTAAGCAGAACACAAGATGAAGAAGTTGGTGATGGTACAACTAGTGTTATTATTTTGGGTAAAGAAGAAAATACTATATATATACATATTATTAATTGAGGCTTATTGTTTATTAAAAGTGATCATTTGCTGATTTTTTTAAAAAATTGGAAAGTTTAGCTGGTGAAGTACTTGCACAAGCATTACCATTCCTTGAACGTAATGTTCATCCAATTGTCATTATATCTGCTTTTAAAAAGGCTTTAGAAGATGCTATAAATATTATTGGTGAAATTTCTAAACCGGTTGATATTGATAATCATGAAGAGATGCTTAAATTGATTAAAAGTTCTATTGGCACAAAATTTGCAAGTCGTTGGAGTGATCTAATGTGTAAACTAGCTTTGGATGCAGTTAGAGTAGTCGCCATAGAAGAAAATGGAAAACGTGAAGTTGACATTAAAAGATATGCTCGCATTGAAAAGGTTTTTTTTCCCTCATCCTATAAAATTAATATTTTTTTATATTTGCTTATTTATATATATATGCATATGCTTAATTAATATACTTGTATTTATTTTTTTTGTTTGAAATTAGGTTCCTGGTGATGAAATAGAGGATTCAAAAGTTTTAGATGGAGTTATGTTAAATAAAGATGTTACACATTCTAATATGCGTCGTCGTATTGAAAATCCTAGAATAGTTTTATTAGATTGCCCACTTGAATACAAAAAAGGTGAATCACAAACTAATGCAGAGATTATGGATGAAAATCATTGGAACAGATTATTGGTAATTGAAGAAGAACAAATTAAAGAAATGTGTGAAAAGATTATTGCAGTAAAACCAGATCTTGTATTCACTGAGAAAGGAGTTTCAGGTTTTTCATGATGATAATTATTATATTAAAAGAAATAATAAGAAGACTATTATCTGTTTGTTTCCTAACATTAAAACAAAATATTTGTTTGAATCAGATCTTGCACAACATTATTTAATGAAGGCAAACATATCTGCTATTCGTCGTGTTCGTAAGACCGATAACAATCGTATTGCACGTGCAGTAGGTGCAAACATTGTTAATCGATTGGATGATCTTAAAGATGAGGATGTCGGTGTAAATTGTGGATTGTTTAATATTGAAAAGATCGGTGACGAGTGAGTATTGTTGTTATAAAAAAAAAGTTTTTTTAATTAAGAAAAAAAGAAAAACAAATCTATTTTACTAAAAAAAAACTACTTTTTTTTTTGGGAAAAGATATTTTACATATTTAACTAATTGTAAGAATCCCAAAGCCTGTACAATTCTTATTCGAGGACCATCAAAAGACATTTTAAATGAAATAGATCGTAATCTTCAAGATGCAATGAACGTTGCCAGAAATGTTTTTTTTAATCCTTGTTTAGCTCCTGGTGGTGGTGCAACCGAAATGGCCATAAGTGTCAAACTTTCAGAAAATTCAAAAACCTTGGAAGGTATTGAACAATGGCCATATAAAGCTGTAGCAGAGGCCATGGAGGTTATTCCAAGAACTTTGGTTCAGAATTGTGGTGGTAATGCTATGAAAATTTTAACTCAATTAAGGGTAACATATATATTTATAAAATATAAAGCATACGATTATTTATATATTTTTTAATTCAAATAAAATTTTTAATAATGAATTTAAGGCAAAACATGCTACAGGAAACCATTCTTGGGGTATTGATGGAGAAAGTGGTAAAGTGGTTGATATGCACGAGTATGGTATTTGGGAGCCTAATGCAGTAAAAGTTCAAACTATTAAAACAGCTATTGAGGTATGGTTTACCTCTCAACAACTCTCCTTCATTGCTAATTTAAAAAAACATAACCATATGTAATTTTTGAAATTGAAAAATCTATACTAAATTATTATATATATATATATATCTTTGTTTAAAGTCGGCTTGTCTTTTACTTAGAGTTGATGATATAGTCTCAGGTGTATCGAAGAAGAAATCACAAGGTGGTGGTGGTGGTCCACAAGTTGTAAATGAGGGAGAAGGTGCTGAGGGTGGTGAGGGGGGTGGTGAACAATAACTATGATAATAATAAAGAAATTTTGAAAAAATAAAGTAAATCGGTTGACAAAATAGGAGGAGGTTGATTCAGAGAAAAATTATAATGGAAATATATATAAATATCTCTCTTGTCTTGAAAACCCTAAAGCAACTTCAAGTGATATATTAAATTTAATAATTAAATTATTATTGTTGTTGTTGTTTATTTGCTTTTTTTTTTTTTTTAATATAAATACAATTCTTATCCATATTGCGAAGATTCCAATGAGCAATGAGCAGTGAGCAATGAGCAATGAATATATATAAATTTATAGACTATATACAATTAAAAATTAATTATTTAATTTTCTAAAAAAAAAATCTAAAAATTAAAGGACATTCGACCTTTCGCAATACCTTAAAAAGAATCTAACTGTCCCACAGTTTAAATTCTCTTCTATCGCTAATTATAATTAAACATCAATTAATTGGAAAGATTATTATTATATATTATATTAATCTTAATATAATATAATAATATATATATATATATAATACAATAAAAGAATCAATCATGTAAAAAAAAAAAAGGAAATAAAATTATTTTGTGGCTTATAGTGATTTTATATATATATATATATATATATATATTAATATAATTTAGCAACATAGCAACAGCAATCAATTATTATTAGAAGTATTTAAATATCTTGTTTAACTTTGATATTTTATTTTTAACTTTATTACTTTATTCTTTGGTGATGGTTTTCCTTTGCTTTTCCTTTTTTTATGATCATACTCGTTTTCTATCGATTTTAATTGTTTATTATCTATTTCTATACAATTTTCATAATCTTTATTGATCGGCGACGAATCAGTTGTTTTATCAGAATCAGGTATCTCGTCAGAATCATCTCTGTCATGACAGTCTTGTCTAGGTTGTAACATCCAGTTTTGTCTATCAACCTCTGCACCATAATAAACGAATAATTCCTCTCCTGCTTTAATATCTCGATTGGTCCAACATATAACCTGATTAATCTCATGTCCTTCTAGAAATATCATATTTCCAGATGGATCTTCATTCATAAAATGAAACGGACAATAAACATTTCCTTTTTGATCAGTGTAAGGCATTCCATCTTTATCTGTTGCATCTAGTATTGTATGTTTATATCTCATGGAATAATCTGCCGCCATTCCAATATTATCTTTATGTAATTCAAATTCTTCTTCAAGCATTGGGACACCAAAATAAAACCCTAATGGCGTCGCATTAGGAATATCTCGTTTAGCAAACAATCCGTTACCTGCATTGGGAATAGTGGATGGCTTGACCTCTACAAGTTCATCGATGCTTTTTGGAACGGCACTATAATCAAACCATTCATGAATTTCTTCTGTTTGTATATAAGTTATTAATTCTGATTGAGCTGACGATGCGTTACTATCTGTGGTTTCACAAGAAGATTTATCTAATATGTGATCGTTATTGTCTTTATTCTTTAATTTAGAACAATTATTATGTGCATGTTTTTTTGCTGTAACTGGCGAAAGGTTTGATTCGGTAATGAAGGTTTTTGATTTTCCTTTGAATGTCTTTGTTCTTTTGGTCAATGTGTAAATGCATAGTATCCCGTTTTCTTTACATTTAGAACACGAAGGAAATTTTGAATCACAATGTTTTTTTTCTAAACATCGCACACAAGTCATATCAACATTCGTGTCTACACCCACTGAAAGCATAAAAATTTTTTTGTCTGAAGATACATTATCTAGGGAGGAAAAAAAAATGACGGTAAAAAGAAACTAATAAATATATTGTTATCCTGATACGATATTCATTGTATCAATGATAATACACAACAAAGTTACCTTTTAATTTTCCAAATAACAATGGCCAATCATGTTCTATTAATTTTTTTGTCCAACTATTGTAATATCCATAAAATTCATCAAAATCATTTGGAGTAAATGAAAGTTTATAATGAGATTTTGAACCCGGGTCTTTCTTAAATGGTATAAAATACTTTTCTGCAACGTACGTTAAACATGCACTAGCTGAATTTTCTGGCGTCTATTAAAATATAAACACAAATAGAGTTTAAATAAGTATTTTAGGATATGTTAAAAGTAAAAAAAGGTGATGTGTTTAATAAATGTATCATCAATATTAGAGATAAATACATACGTGACCATTATAACATCTTGGTAAGCCTGTTTTATGACTTATTCTTTTGTCTAAATACAGTGCTGCTTCAATCAGATCTTTACGTGGCATACTATAATTGGGAGCGTTTTGTAATATTATCATCAATAAGTGTGCTTGATTGTGCCATTTAGGTCTAATTAATGGTGGAATCAAACATGTATGATTTGGATTATCTACATTATCTAGCTTTAGCATTTTAAGAAAATGATTTTCTGCGAACGATTTAAAAAATTCCTTGTCACCATCCAAAATATTGGTTTTTACAAGATCTTGAAATTTAATTCCCATTTTATTAGCAACAGTTTGGATACAACTAAAAAAATATTCAAGGCTTGTTCTTTGTTCTTTTTCTATGAAAAAATGTCTCGAGATTTCATCTAAATGAGGATATACTATAAATACATTCCTATCAGAATTAAATTTTGCTGTACAATCCTTTAGAAATTTTGAGATTGCCTCACGAGTACCTATCCAATCTCTATGAGAATGCTGTAAGACTGTTTTAGCTATATTCATAAAATTTGGATCAATTTCTATTGAAGTGGTTTCTTCTGCTGCATGAGCTGGTGAAAGCTTTAAAAGTAAAGCATTTCGTAATTTTTCAGTTGTTTCGCTGTCTGCATTATCAGGATTTGGTGTTATTGCAAGTAAATCTTCAATTAAATAAAGCCTGCTCAAGTCATCAATTTGAGCCAAACGTGACATCGCACTTGCAAATTTTTCCAAAGAAAGTTCTGATAATACTTTTATAGCAATGTCCTTGATAACATCTTCCCAGGCCTGTTCAACAGTCAAATCTCTTTGTAACTTTGGAACAATCCGTGGCTCCAGCCAATTCTTTAATACTTCTGATAATTCTACGGGTTTTTTACTTTTTTTTGACATACTTGAGGCAACGATCAGTAAGAGATCTTTATAAATTTGGTGTAAAAGATAACAATTTATATATAGATTAATAAAATATTAAATTTACAGGCAATTAATTATGTATGATTTATTTATATTATTTCGAAGTACAAACAAAACAAAAAAAAAAATTTAATGTTCCAACTCTCAATTTCCTAATTTGATTGGTCTTGATTATTTTTCCCAATCATATTAATATGTGATCATCATTTAGTTCCGACAAAGATACTCGAGCATGTAAACATTATATTTTTTTATAGTAGGGTTAAATGATTCAGTTAAGAGCTTGAGATTTAATGATAATTATATTGTTTATTTGGTAAAAAATATCATATTGCATTTATTTATTTTTGATCATAATATATAATATATGTATTAGTGTATATTAATATATTTGGCTGAATGATAAAATTTCAAATGAACGAATGATTGTTATTTTGATGGTTTGCATCATTTTATGTGAACTGTGTGGTATTTTACAAATATCATTAGAATGTTGTGAAAGTTTGTCAATCCCTTTCAGTCACACTAGAAGTTCAAAACAAAATATTTTGTCAAAAGTTTGGATAGATTATGGCACAGGACATGAAGTAAATTTTGCTGCGTGGTTGTAAGTAATAATAATAATATATACATTTATTTATATTTGTTTTATTATGATAATCTATATAATTTTAATTGGAATGAATTAGATGATTACGTTGCTATAGTTTTGAAAGTAATCGATTATCATCATCATTAAATTATTTCACATTTAAATAAAAAGGTATATATAAAAGTGATGAGAAATTTACGAGTTACATCTTGGCTTGAACAATCATGATCACGCGGTGTTTGAAGCTTGGGGCTTAGGTGATTATCATTTCCAACCTTTTACGTTTGATTCTGCTTAATGGATTGATATGAAGTTATTAAATTCTTTTGGGAAAGTGATTCTTTGTTTATATATATATATATATATATATATAAATATATAAATGTCCATTTATATTTATACATGTGTTTTTATATATGTATTTATAGGTCATAAATACATTAAACAAAAATCAATTCGTGACAAAGATTTTGTCGATGAATATTCAAAGGATTATATGTATTTATCCTGAATAAAATTCATTGATTTGGTAACTTTTTACAAGACCAAAATTGTATCGCTTAGATGTAATTCATCAATGTTGGGTGATATATCAGGTTATTGATTGAATATATTTTGATTAATAAATTAATTGTTTGTTTGTTTGTTTATTTGTTTGTTTGTTTGTTGTTTATTTAAGGGAAAATAAAGATGAGGGAAAAAATATTTATTTTATTAGCTTGTAATAATATCAACAATACAAGCACGTGATGGGAAAAGGAATGGTTAAAATGTACAAGGGCGAAGTTCTTGGAAAATTGTCAATGATGCAACATTTTATGTTTAGATCTCTGATACATTTTGAAGAAAGTGCTTCTTCACAAAATCATGAACATGAACATGAGCGTGTTCATGCTTTTGGTCAAGAATCCTGACTGGTGGGTATTATTACAATTCCTGTGTTTTTATATATGTATTTATAGGTCATAAATACATTAAACAAAAATCAATTCGTGACAAAGATTTTGTCGATGAATATTCAAAGGATTATATGTATTTATCCTGAATAAAATTCATTGATTTGGTAACTTTTTACAAGACCAAAATTGTATCGCTTAGATGTAATTCATCAATGTTGGGTGATATATCAGGTTATTGATTGAATATATTTTGATTAATAAATTAATTGTTTGTTTGTTTGTTTATTTGTTTGTTTGTTTGTTGTTTATTTAAGGGAAAATAAAGATGAGGGAAAAAATATTTATTTTATTAGCTTGTAATAATATCAACAATACAAGCACGTGATGGGAAAAGGAATGGTTAAAATGTACAAGGGCGAAGTTCTTGGAAAATTGTCAATGATGCAACATTTTATGTTTAGATCTCTGATACATTTTGAAGAAAGTGCTTCTTCACAAAATCATGAACATGAACATGAGCGTGTTCATGCTTTTGGTCAAGAATCCTGACTGGTGGGTATTATTACAATTCCTAGCACTATCGGAGCTAACCAAACGTATCTTAAAGAAACGATTATCTTTTGATTAGATGGTTATTGTCATTGATTGGGCTGTGTTAGATTATCTTTGACAACATTGTTTCTTCAATTGGCAGTATAATGTTATTCAAATTTCTTTACTATTAAGCTCCTTCAAATTTTAAACAACACGTATTTTACAGGGAACGATGATTATTACCAACGATTCGAGAAAGTAGAGATGAACAAAATGTTCGATTTATTTCTAGAACCCGAACATATCTTGTCATAACAATTCCCATGTTATAATCTTGCATCGTAAAAAATTGCGCGTAAAGAAAGGATCTTGTATGGTTGCTATAGGCTTATAATTGGCAAATTCAGTCGATGCACCAAAAGAACTAAACATGAACTTTCAATTCAGATGCATATCTTAGTAGACCATTATTATTATTATAGAAAAAATCTATTTTACATTGCGATTGCATAATGGTATTTGCATTATTATATTATAAATGATCCTTTGGTTTGAAAGTGAGAAGTTAAGAAAGTTTGGTGAGAATTTGAGAGTGATAATTCATTATATATAACGTAAAAGTGCAAAAAGATTTTCAAATGTAAACTGATGTAATAAATAGTTTTTATTTTTAATCAATTATTTATTTCTTTTATAAATTCTATTCATAAAAGAAATAAATACTTGATGTTTAACGGAATTATCATCAACTTTAGAAATTAAACTATTCAAGTACGCATAAGAATTATTTTCATAATCCTTATACACACTTTCTAAATCCAACTCATTGTAAATTCTTTTAATAACTTCCACGTTTTTGGGATCTTTCTTTCCATAATTTTCCTAGAAAAAAATAAAATATTATCATCATTATCATCATTATCAATCATCATCATCATCATCATCATTTCATTAATGTTTGATACATACATCCAAAAGTTTCCTTTGTTCGGGATTTGCTTTTGCTAATGCCTGATTAATAAGCCAAGAACATTTATTATCTTCGATATCTGTTCCAATTTTTCCAATGACTTTAGGATCACCAAAACAATCAAGATAATCATCCTAAATAATTATAAATATATAGTCTTTAGTAATGATGAATCAATAATATAAATAAATAAATAAATATATATATATATATTAAATCGAAAAAAATAATAAAGATGTTGGACCTGAATTTGAAAGTATTCTCCTAACGGTAATAAAACATCTTGAGCTTGTTGATAAGCCTTTTCATCTTTAATTCCAGTCTTTGATAATTTAGTGTAATGATTGTTATTATATATTTTTTATATATTTTAATAGAATGAAATTCCATAAATCCAACCAACCATTCTCATAGCCAAAGCGACCGGAAGATAAAATGAATAATATGCCGTCTTATGTAATACGATCAATTTATGCCTTTATTACAATTAATATATCAAAAAAAAATTTTCAAAATTATTAAATCATGCATGTATATATAATTTTGTATGATAGTAATAATTTATTTGTTACTTTTGAATTGAGAATTTACTCAAGTCTATATGGTCTTCAGGTGCGGTTGTTAAATCTAATAATTGGCCAAATTCTGTCTCGAGTGTTATCTATAGAGTGATTATAAAAAAAAAATTTCATTTTAGAAAGTCACGTGATCATTTCAAAGTCGAGCATACGATAATAACTCTATAATAGATATCATTATTAGCAAGGAATTTTAGAAACAAAAAAATTTACCTCATGAAATAGCTCTAGTAAATCGATATAATAAGGATCCTGACGAAAATATTTTTTCAAGAAAAAATAGATTCCAGCTTCCAAAAGAAAAGAATCATTAATTGCAATATTTCCAACCCCTTCCTGATAAATTAATTTGATTCAATTACCATCTACTTATTTATCCCCACCAAAAAAAAAAAAAAAAAAAAAAAAACTAAAAGAAAACAATTACCATTTTGTACCAACAAGGTTGGCCACGACGAGTAATAGATTGATCCATTATGTCATCGGCAACAAGAAAGAAAGCTTGAAGCTTTAAAGCAAATTATTTTTTGAACTTAACCATATCAAACCATTACAAGGTACTGTTCAGCCAGATAATCAAATAATCGCACATACCCATTCAACACACCAACCAAGAACTCTGGCCTTAAAAAGTTCTTGTTCTGTCACGTTATTATCTTTTAATAACTTAAATGTATCAACAACTGACAAGCCACGATTCAATTTTCCTATATATTAAAGTAACAATAATAAAAGGAATTGAAGAATCTTTGGGACATGTGGAATCTAGACATTAGACACTGATGATGCTTACCGCCAGGAACATTATGATTTAAGCACTATACAAATAATAAACAATAATCAATTATCATCATTTCTTAACACACTCTCAAACTAAACAAAAATAGGTAAAAAAACCAACGTCTTTAATCCATTGAATTGCGTTCTGGGGAAATTTCCTATCTTCTGCCTCTTTGACAAATTCTTTTAACAAAACAGGAAAAACTTTTTCAAATTCTTTTCTATCGTTTAATTTTTCTTCTGCAGTTGCCATTTTTTTTTAAAAATTAAAATTTTAAATAAATTAAATTAAATTAAAAAAACCCCCATAGTTTTTTTTTTTGATTTTCATATGATGATTATTGTGATTACGTTTTTTTTATGTTAACTGTTGTCAGAATGAGGGGACGTTATTACGTAATAGAAATTATAGAATTTAAAGTTTGTTGGAAAAGTAAGCCTCTCTAGGTTTTTGTCCAGTTTTTTCTAAATATGGATTTTGTCTTGTTACCAATTTTATTTAGATGTAATTAATGATAGACGTGTGTGTAGCTGTTGTAAAAATGATTGTTATATGACATCAAGTAATAGTTGTCATAACAGTCAATCGGAACACAACAATTCGTGTCTATTTATTTACTTAATGTTTAATTTATTTTAATATGAATGAATAATAGATAAGTAATAATAGTATATCCTTTACCGTATATACCATACAATAATGTTGGTAGATTATTAAAAAAAAATTAAAAAAAAAAATTAAAAAAATATTCAAAAAAAAATCAAAAATTAATCAAAATGCTCCTAAATCGTTAAAATTATTTTATGATAATATTATCATTGATAATAATAAATTATATATATAATTGATTTGATTAATCAATTTAACTTCAACTTTCTTCACAATATTACTTAAATATTATTTATTCCTTTATACATTAAAATTATTTCTCAGGAGTCTCAGGAGATTTCTTCTCTAAAGCTTTCTAATGATCAATAATAACACCAAAGATTATTCACTATTATTGTTATTTATCATTATTATATATATAATATTATCAATTATTATTATTTTTTACCTGTTGCTTTTGCCTCATGATTTCAGCGTCACTTTTTTTTTTTTATAAAAAATGATAAATATCAGTTAGTAATCTTGATATTAATGATATATATATATATATATATATAATAGAATATGAATATATTTTTTTGTATTGAAGAACCATGCATGGTAAAAAGCCTTTTTCAAATTTATTTCCAAATAACAAAAATGAAAAGAACGAACAACTCAACAATTTATAATTTTATATATATATATATATATATATACATACTTTTCAGCTCGTTTTTTAAACGACAGATCATCCTCTTTCTTTTTTGGCTGGTTTTTTTGTTGTTTTTTAATATTTTTTTCGCGAGCCTTATCTCTCTGATTTCCGCCTTTTTAAAAAAAAAAGTCACAAATTACATACATAAAACGACAATGAAAACTCTTGACCAAGAAATTGAGAAAGCAACGGAAAATAAGAAATTTAAGAGAAAGTAATACTTACGAGCCATTTGTACCAAAGAAATTTGATGTAGTGATGAGTATTTTTATTATTATAGTAGTGTGTATTTTTTTTATTATTATTGGCAAAGTAAATGATTGAAAATATTACAATTATGTCATATGGTGTCACTAACGCAAATAAATGTGCCACAGATGTATACAAAAATGGTAGTGCAAATCTTGTAACAAATAAAACCTAGAACTACTACCACACACCAATTATAGGTTTTTTGATTCCTCCCGATATTTGTTCCACATATTTTTGTGTATGTATAGTGTAACTCTTATATAGTAAGAGTTTTCCTTGCGTTTATTTGGAAGAACATAATAAACTTTTGACACCAACCAGTTTGCCAATTTTATCATATTTTACTGGAGTCAGCTTCGAGACATTTTTCAATAGCATATAAAAATCATATATACTAATAAGTCATAGACACCATCATCATTTGGCACCGGGGGTAATATATGTATGTATGTAAGTGTGTATGTGTGTGTGTGTGTGTGTGTATATGTTTTAAACTCTTGGTTTTTTTTCCTTTAAATATCAATCTTTAAATAGTAATCTAAAAAAAGAATATATATATATATATAGATTTCTTTTCATTTACAAATTTTGTTTTATTTGTATGTTTATCTTTGATTCAATAAATATAGGTTTTATTTTACGTCAATTTGTTTAACTTGCGTTCTATAGAATATAGTAAAAAAACGATAATAATAATAATACTTTCTAATAATAATAATAATAATACTAGATTAGAAAATTTACAAAAGAGATTAGATTTTATTACTTTTTTTGTGATTGTCATTTATTTATTAAATATTTATAAAATTACAGATTTTCTTTGGAAGAAACGAAGGAAAAACGAACGAACGATCGATCGATTGGGCAACGAATTGGGTAAACAAATAACATTTATGCATTCGAATTCGAATAAACAATCGAACAAACGAAATATGAAATTAAAAAATAGCAAAAAAGACGAAAGATGATAAGAAAATTCGAAAACAAACGTACACAAAAAACCAAAAAATGATATTAATATTAATATATTATACTGAAATTGGTTGATTTGAATTTTTTGAATGATTTTAATGAATTTCTGGTTAAAATTTTTGTGGAGTGTGTGGAGTGAGGAAATTGATTTTTTTTATAGATAAATTAAATTAAAACAAGTAAAATAATAAAAAAAAAACAACTGATAAGAAAAAAAATTTTACCTATAATAAAGATAAAGATAATTCATTTCTATCTTTCTTTAAATCGACAATCTTGAAACATTCTTGTATAACCTTCACACACACAAACAAAAACACTCGACTTTCCTTCTAAGGGATAGAAAACAACATTTTGTTTATATTCTTTATATTCTCAAACTCGAAGAAATAATTTTAAAACGGATTCAATTCAAAACAAATCCAAAACGAATTCAAATTGAATAACGCACTTACAAATAAATGTATTACGTTAATTTATTTATTACAAATGCATGATTACACAAATCAAAATTCGCGCATACCTTTTATTATTAGAAGAAAAAGAAAGAAAGAAATCTTTCTACTATAAACAAAATACGTATTAATATGTAGCATAATAAACATTATGTACATAAGAATGCTTGACATAAATTAAAAATTAAATTAAAAAAGAGAGAGATCGAATTTTCGGTTTTCTTCTTGACATTTAAGGGAGTTGAAAGAACCTTTTTAAAAAAAACCATTAAAGAAATCAAGTGTTTGATCTAGTTTTTTTTTTTTAAGAAAATTTTAAAATCTATTAATAGCAAAATTATCATTAAGCTCCATATAGACTGACTAATCATCATTCCACACAAAAAAAAAATCTTTCCATATTTGTTAATATTTTTTAAAGGAAGAAAGTTGAATTAATTTCTTTTTCATTACACATCATTTACAATTCCAAGCCATTCCCCGTTCTCATTCAACATCATAACGTCATATTATTATTATAATTATCATAATCATCATCATCATTACTATTATTATTCCTTTCAATCAAGAAACTTTGGTTTTTTTTTAATAATTTCTAAAATTGGATCATTTACTTATTTATATATTTAACGCATACTACTAATAATTAAATATTTTAATATATGCAATACATATGTTTAATCTTATTGAAAAAATAAAATAAAAATTGATCAAATGATGATGATATTTTGAATCACAAGGTTTGAAATAAAAAAAAAAAAAAAAAATGAAAAATGAAACATAGTTATTATTCAGTCACCAGATTTCAAGTTTCAAATTTTTATTTTTCGAATTCTGTATATGATTACGAGATAATTGCGGTGGTGATAATTCGTGTATGATACGTAATTCGTGTAGGGGTACGTATGTGTGTGCGCACGTTCCAATGGAAAGGGATAAAAGGGACAAATGACAACATTAAAAATGAAACGTGATGTGGTCTATGTGATTGTGTGATTGTGTGATTGCTGTGATTACATGTATGAGTTATTTTTCATGAGAAGTACTGCTATTATTATCAATGTTATCATCACTATCTTTTCGATTAAACAATTGTCTTTACTATTAATGTCAAAAAAAAAAAAAAGGGGGAAATTAAGGGTTTCCTAAATAAAGTTTAATTTTAAAAAAAATTGTTGACTTTGTAATCAAACTTTAATTGACTTACTATTTGATTGAAATTGAAATTGAAATTGAAATTGAAATTAATTAAACTAACTATTGAATAGGTTGAAATTGAAATTGAAATTGAATTGAATTAAACTAACTATTGAATAGGTTGAAATTAAACCAATTATTGAATGAGTTGAAATTGAATTGAATTAAACCAACTATTGAATAGTTTGAAATTGAATTAAACTAACCGTTGAATGATTGAAACGATTAACAACTGAGTCCATTAAATTGAATCGACTAATAACAGCTAGTTAAAGGTGAAGATGACCACACTTAAAAGCCGTTGATTGAAATCATGAGCGAAAAAAAAGAGCCAAGTGTTTTCAAATATTATGACGGTAAAATTAAATTAATAATTAATATGTGATTATTGGGAAAATGTTGACCATGAGGATCAAATAATCATAAAGATTTGTTTGATCTATTATTATCATCATTGTGAAGGATTACGAAAGAATAATCATCATAATAACATTATTATTATTATTATTATTATCATTCGATTTGAAGAACCTATAAAAATCCATTTTTTGTATTAATTAATAAATTTTTTTTCAATCGATTCATTCATTCAAATCATTCTCGATTAATTTATAATTCGATTCCTTCCATTTTCTCTAATTCAATGTATATTTTCACATGCGATAGAGGGATATTTTTTAATATGTATAAAAAAAAACATTTATTATTATTGTTGTTGTTGTTGTTAATTATATAATATTTATTATTTGTTAATTTAAAAAATTTTTTTTCTTTAATTTTTTTCATTAAAAATGATTTCACTGTCATCAAATATTTTTTTGTCATTTAGTTATTGTTGGTGATATATAATTATGTTTCCTTAAAATATGATTAACATTGGGAAAGAATATATATATTATACATAATACACCATTGTGTTATTAAAAGTAGAAATTGGAAAAGTCAACCATCATCCTCTACCCCACCCACAGTGTCAGTTTATTTGATTTGTGAATTTGAATTCGAGTTTTTTAAAATTTTTATTCTCCGAAGGATAAACTTTATTTTTCATGGAAAAAAACAAAAAAAAAATGTTTCATATGGTATCACAAATCAATAATAAATAAATAATAATCATATGGTAAAAAAATCATTCACCACAACCGTTGCGGTCGTCTCTCATTCATCTGTTCGCTTCATTCCGTCATTATCATGCATCATGTACAGTATAATATATGGGGGAGGAACTCTAAAAAAATTGTATCGATCTATTGTAACAAAGCTAATTGTACAAATATGGTAATTATTAAAAAATTAAACCTTAATTATAACCAAATTTGAAATTTAACCAATTTGAAATAGTCATTTACGCGATAACTAAAAATTACTGTTTTTGTCATTCATTCATTCATCTTCATTCATTCATTCATTAAATCGAACATTATTCCGATATTTCAATCAATCGAAGAAATTTCTAAATGGTATAATAAAAAATAATGATTCTGTGTATGCGTGGGCGAGAGTGTGCATGGGTGTACGTACGTACGTACGTGGTAATATATTCATTCATTCATTTGTTTAGAAGAAAGAATTGCAAATCATCATCATTGTAAAAAGTTACTCAAAAGATCATGTAATAGTAATACATATTAACAACATAAATAATGTGTATATGATGATGGTTTAAGGAGTTGCTCTGTGTGTGTGTGTGTGTGTGTGTGTGTGTGCGTGTGTATAGAATGATACCGTTGATATTAATTTTAACTTAATATTTTTAATATTAATTTTAAGTAATTTTTAATAAATTCATTTCCATCAGTTTTTCTCCTCGGCTATTTCAAGTTATGGCGATCTAACTTGATTGGTTGGGCGGTTCAATTATTCTCTATATTAGTTAGTCAAAACTTTAAAAAAGAAGAAATTGACAAGAAAAGATATATACAAGAAATAGAGAGAATAATATAGAAATAATAAAGAATTGTTCAAATCAAGATTTCTCATCCGTACAATTGGGATTGATTGGTTACATTGCAAATCATGTTTGTTTTGTTCATGTTACAAAAATATCTTTTATTTTAAACATTACATAATTTATTTTATTACTTTATACTACATTTACCTACATTTACATTTACATTTATGTTTATTTTTATTTTATTTATGTGTACATCAATTTAATCAACAATCAATAAAAATAATACATAAACTAATAAGTAATGAATGTGTGGGGAAGATTTTGGAATTACTCATTTAATACTTTTGTTTATTGTTTATTTAATTTCTATTTTTTTATTTTCCCTCTCTTTCTCTCTCTTCCTCTCTCGCCAATTCTCTTTCTTGAGGTGAGGAAATGATGATGTAATTTTGGACCAAATTGGTATTTTTTATTTATTGTTATGTTACGATAATTAATTTTATTCAAAAAAAGTAATATCTTATTATAATAATAAATAATAATTATAATTTATAATAATAATAATATTTATTAATAATAATTATTACATGGATTACTATTTATTAATTAGGAAAAAAATGAATGAATAAAAATAAAGATTAACTTTGTGATGGAATAATTATAATTATGTGTTGTATATTTTTAGTAAACTTTGTTGTTTTATTATTCACTCACTCACTCTTACCCTTCTTTTTAGAGTAAAATTATATCATTTATACAATGATTAATACCACAATCATCATTCATCACAAGAAAATTATTTCAATTTATCCAAAAATATCAAAAGATGTTTAATAAATTTTTAATATGTATTTTTATTATTTTTTTTTGGTACAAAACAAGTTAAAAATCCTGTGTCAACTGGGGTTCTTATCTTACTTCAATAATAATGATTGATGGATGGACGATTGATACGCCTAATGTATTATTATTTTTTTATTTTATCAATTTGAAGACAAATCTATCATGTGTGATTTAATTAATTATATAATTAACCAACTAACTGTTAATGTTGTGCATACATATATACATACATACATATATACATACATATATACACATACAGTACATATATATTTTCCAATTCATCCATCCATCATCATCCATTTACTATCTACTTTGTTATTTTTAAACAATTATTTAATTATTTTATTCTTTGATCACTTGTTCGTCTCTCGATATTCAGTAATTATTATTATTTACTAAATGGGTGGTTGTTATACTAGCAAGCACCAATTACAATTCACCGCAATTGTCATTAACTCCCTTTTCTTTCTTTCTTTCTTTCTTTCTCTCTCCTTCTCTCTGTCTGTCTGTCTATTCGTCTCTCTATCCATCTCTTTCTCTCTTTCTCTCTCTCTCTATCCATCACCCCCATCTTTATCACCCATCTCCATCTCATTCATTCTTTTTTGTCGCTCATTGCAATCAATCATTCTAGATTACAATTTCCATCGGATAATTAATTAATTGTGTTGTATGTAGTAGGCTGTTGTTACATCAATTTCTTTCATTATATCATTGATTATATATTACTTATTTGGAAATGAATGAATGAATGTCGATGATGCTGATCAACTTTAAAAAATGTCAAATCTTTTTTTTTAAACGTGATATGTTGATGGCAGACGTTTTAATTTAGTTTCTTTTATCACACATCAATTATTATTATTACCTATTATTATTTATTGGCCAATGAAAATGCTCCAAATATTCTGATGATTATTTCCAAAAAATGCATTCACCCACAACCCACCTTTACTTTTTGGATAGGATACTCGAGATATTTACTACAGGTAACACAAACACGACATTTATGGTCACAAGAGCAAAATTTAAAAGAGAAAAATGGACGAGAATGAGATTGAAATTGAGTGAGTGAGTGTGCGTGAGAGTGTGTGTGTGTGTATGTGTGTGTGTGTGTGTGAGCGAGAGTGAGAGTGAAAGAAAATAAAATTTATTATTAACACATGAAATCGATTGTTTGTTGAGAAAATTTATATGTTGTGTTTGTTTATATTTATATTAATCTGTTACAAATTGAACAAATTAATTAAATAAACACAAAAAATAATCAATTGGTTTTGCAAATCAATAATAATTGTTGTATATGCTTTAATTCTTTCCATTTATCCATCTATATCTATTTGACTGTTATTTATGTATTTTTAAAGAAGTTTATTCTTTTATGTTAACAAAGATTATTCTCTATTGTCAAATTTGTTTGTTTAAATTTGTTTGAAAATTTTTGTGAAAAGAGTTTAACCTTAAAATATTTACTAATTAATTAAAATTAAAATTAATCTAATTCACACCCACAAATAATTATTGTGACACAAAAATATGTCTTTACAACACGACACGCATTTATTTACTTAATTAAGACTTTCTTGACAAAGAAAATTAAATTGATTAATTAATTATATATATATGCACATATAACACTAAACATACTAATTTTTTGATTGGTTAGGAGAATTTATTATGTTTTTCATTAAAAAAAAAATATAAACGTGAATTGACTTTTTATGGGTAGCAATATTTATTATATGCATGTATGTATGCATGCTATATTTATATATTTTTATAATTAGTGAAAAAATTTATTATATGTATGCAACAATTGAAAAATATTATTATTATTATTATTATTTCTGTTCTTCTGTTAAAAGAACAAATAAACAATACAATCAATCTAATAGATTCAACAATATCATTAAAGTATATAAAATACCTTAGTGTGGTGTTGAATGAATGAATAATTATGAAAAGTAAGAGAAAAAAAAAAAGTTCGAGATGATTTTAATTTTTGATTTACCAAAAAAAAAACAAAAAAAAAAAAAGTTTTTCTTTGAATAAATAATTGGGATGATAATAATAATAATAATGATAATGATAATAATGATAATGCGACGAGTGAACAAAGAATGAACTATTTGAATTGAATGAACGAGAAAACTTATTGGAATTTTCTTTTTATTATTATTAAAGAATTCGAATTAAAATTTAAAACATAAAAACCATTCAAATAATATTACTGATAGCATATACAGACAGACAATATTATTTATCTAACTCACATGTATTTATTATTTATTTGCATTTGCTAACATACGAAATTAACCTTTTCGTGCACGTGATTTCGAGCAAAAAATAAATGTTTTAAATATATATCACACGTCGCATATTATTAAATTTAATATGTATGTAATTTAAAGAAAAATTACCTACCAGTCAGATACATTGTCATTATTAGCATTAGAACATAAATTTAAAAATAACTAAGTTAACGTCGTCGGTCTATTGTGATTAAACTAATTACCAGTTTCAATTGGTTAATTGTTTCTTCTTCTTTTTAACTGATTGATTGATTGATTGATTGATTGATTGATTGATTAGCTGTTTGTGATTAATGTGATTATTATTGAATGCATAATAAATAATATAAATAAAATATAATTTCTTGGATTATGTGATGAAAAAAACAAGCAACGTCAAAAACATGTCCCACTGCATCACGACGGATTTGATTTGCACTTTTTAGATGTATATTAAAATAATAATAATAATAGTTTATATTACATAAACATTCCTTTTTTATTTATTGTTTATATTTTTTACAATAATAATAAAAAAAAATAATTAAGCAAATCAAATATTTTAAGATAAAAGTAGTAGAAGTGTATAGGAATGATATTTATATATTTATATATTTATATATATATAATTTCTTTAATATTATTTTAAAAAAATTAAAAAAGGATAAAAATAACTATATATTTTATTTTATATAAATACAGATTCTAAATATTTTTTTTGAGAATTAAATTTTTCGAAAAAAAATTTTATTATAATAATAATAATAATAATAATAACAATTTTTTTATTCTTTGAAGAGTTTAATTATCAAAAATAACAATAAATAAATTATTTTTTGTAAATTTTGTAAACGAACAATATTATCATCTCATATCATTATTCTTCAACACCATATTCTTTTATATATATTAATCTTGCCGCATTATTATTATTATTCTTTTTATTATTATTGATTTTTTTTCAAGGTTTTTTTTAAAGGATTTCTTTTTTTTAACGATAAATTTTCTACGTTTTTTGTAATCATAATAATAATATTTCTATTAATATTAAATTTTTTTTTTTTTAATTTTAAATATTATTATTTCATCTCAATTCTCAATTATACAATTCAATCATAATTATTTTACGAAATTTTTCTTTTTTTAATTACGATTTTAATTTCTCTTCACTTCTTTGCTTCTTTCTTTGATTCACACATTTTGTGTAACATTTGACTCTACACATACATATACAAAAATTAATTAGTCTAATTCGATAATCAATCAGAAAAAAATTTTTCTAAATCTTTTTTTCCAAACCTTTTTTTTTCTATCAAAAAATTTTTTTAAATATAAAGATGGATTTACTTACAAGTTTGTATGACATTCAAGATTTAAATAATGATCCAACAGTTTTACAGCTAGATGGTTATCGCTCTGCTTCACCTATTGCTATTATCCCAAACAACAACAACAACAACAACAACAATTATGATTACAACCAACAACAACAACAACAACAACAACAAACTTTTACGCAAACTTATTATCATAAGCAACCAGAAGTAGTGGATCTCGATTATCTAAGCAGAATTTCTTATACAGAGCTATTAGAGGAAAGTTATAACGGCGTATTTTTTATCCCAACAATTAATCATCACAACAACAATTGTTGTATATCATCACCTGATGATACATTCTACAATCTTAAATTAAATGGGGATGATCATCAACCACATTTTCCTTTCTTTGACCATTTTGAAGAAATTGATAACAACAACAATAATGCTTCATTCGGCCCATCAATGTACGATGTGACAGACATGACGAGAACTTTTTCAAGCGAAAGTGGTGGGAGCTGTCCCGATCTTACCAATTGTAGTCACCCTAGCATATGCACAACTCCTTTAATTTCATCACCACAAGATCAATCGCCCATAATGACAAGTCAACTACTTATTAATCATCTTCATCATCATGATAATAGCAGTAGTAACAATGTTAGTTTCTGTTCTTCAATATCTTCTTCTTCACCATCTCCCACACTATCATCGTCAATAACATCATCACACATTGGCAATCTTGGTAATAATAATGGTAACAATAATAACAACAGATCTTTAATGCCAATTCCACCAGTAATAATTACTTCTCCACCTTTAACCACCATATCACCAATTTCTATATCAACAAATCATAATCATAATATCTGTTCTTCCACTTCTTCTGACATTAATGATGATGTCGCTCCTACGCCTAAACGGCGCGGTAGAGCAAAAGGATCACGTAAAATAAAAAATGATGATGTTTTAATGCTAGGAATCCTCAGTAACAATAATCAATTACAACATTCTACTACTTCCGCTACTTCTTCAACGAGCGCGAATACATCTGCTAATAACACAACATCATCTTCAACATCATCTTCTTCTTCATCGTCATCATCATCATCATCATCATCATCCAACTCATCGTCATCCAATTCATCATCAACGACAAATCAAAAACCAGCAAAATCAAGAGGTAGGAGAATGAACAACAATAACTTAAAGATCACAAAACCTGGAACTAAAACTTTCGAGTGTACTTATTCTGGTTGTGGGAGAGTTTTCAAAAGATCCGAACACCTTAAAAGGCATATCAGATCAATTCACACATTAGAACGACGTAAGTATTCACATTATATCTTTTTTTTTGTTTCTTTGTAACAATGATAAAATATGGTTTTTTCAAATCAATAACATAATTATTATTGTTATTATTATTAGCATACGCGTGCACGCATCCTCATTGCACAAAAAGGTTCTCCAGATCTGATAATTTAACACAACATATTCGTGTCCATAGACCAAATGGTAAAGAAAAGAATACAAATCAAAAAATCTTTAATAATTTCACACCCTACTTAAAGACCTATCAAGAAACAACATCTTCCCCAACTTCGCCATCACCAAATCCATCCTCATTACATAATAATTAAATAATATATCAAATGTAAATATATATTATTGTTATGATGTTTGTTATGATGTCAACGAATAAATAATAATCACCAAATTTATAAGAAATTTCAATTTCAAATTATCATTTCCTTTACTCTTTTTTTTTCCAATTTTTCTTTAAATTTTTCATAAACAATGGCAAGCCAATTATTTTTTCTTGGTGTGGTGGGTTGGTTAATATATTATACGCATATGGATGATTACACTATATAGTTTGATTTTTTTATTCTTTTTTTTTTATTTTTATTTTTTCTAAAAAAAAAAAGAAATTATTTTATTAATTATAATTTATAATTAATTAATTAATTAATTAATTAATTAATTTGATTATATATTTTAAATATATAAATATTTCACTTTTTTAAATATCTTTACGAATTTTTTTTTTATTGTGTATATTTTTTTTTTTTTATTATATTTTATCGTAATTAATATTTTTTTATTTTTTTTAATTATTATTAATAATTCACCACCAATAATTTAATTATTTTGTATATTTTTTCTTTTTTTTTTTTTTTACTTTTTCCATTTACGTTTATTCTTCCTATCACAATCATATAACCAACACACACACTATCATATATATTCATCCACTATAACACACATTATATAACACACACATACACACATTCATATCTAATCTCATATTTTACGAACTATTATTATTAATCATCATGATTATCTTTTTTTATTAATAATAATTTTAATATTTCTTGTATCAATTTCTTTTTTTTATTTCTCATGACCAATTGATTCTCAAATTCTTACCATTCAAATTATCTTTAATTATGATACATTTATAATTGATTAATTAACGAGCGATGATAATTACTAATAACACACAACAATAAACAAGTCATTGATTTCTTTTAGTTATTATAAAAATTAATTCTCTCAAATGAATGATGAATGGATCTTTTGAATACGTGTACATATATATGTTGTGCTTCGAAAATAAAGAAAACACTTTAAATAAAAAATTAGCCAATCAAAAAAGTGTCATTGCACTCAAACGTTACCCAATAACCTCACATTTACTTGTGTGATTTTTGAATTGAAACGATTCCACAACATATATTAATTATTATACAATGACGAAAACAAAATAATGTTATAAAACATCTATGCATATATATTGAATAAAATAAACTAATTAAAAAAATAAATTTCATGTTTAATTTTAATTTAGTTTACATACAATTACATAATCCACCGCTAATCTTTTTTAATGAACTGCTTATTTTTGATTAACTAGATTAATTTTAATTATTATCTCCCCACCAAAATAAATGCATGTTCAAAAAATTTTTTTCATTTATTCCATTTATTATTATTTTATTTATTTTATTACTATATCATTATTGTAAATAAATCAAACACGAGAACATTTTTGGATTGTAGTAGGATTTATTAATTAATTTCACAAAACATGATAATAATAGTAAATATAAATATATAATAAAAAATAAAATTCAATACTTTAAAGTATTTTGGTAATTATGTAATGCTTATCATTTTGCTATGTTTAAGGATTTTTTATTATATTTAATATATTTAATCTATTATTATTTCTTTTTTTTTTGATCTGCTGTAAAATGAAATTTTTCCGTGCTTTATTATACGCTAGCCGATAAAAATTTTATTGCAGATACAACATTTTCATAGTTAGTTCAATTAATCAAATTAATTCAAATGAAAAGACCCGTAATATCTATAAATAACTTTTGCTCTCGCTTTTCTATTTCTAATTTTCCGCTCTTCCCGCCAATTTTTTTTCTATCAAAAAAATTAAAAATTAAATTAATAGTGTAGCAACATATAAGCGAAAGGTTTCTTATGACCGTCGTTCGTCGTCCAATTATTATTATTTTTTACATGCACGTTTCAAAAAGAAAGCTTGTTATATAAAAAAGGGAGAGCGCTCGAGCATTTATTGACTAATAAATAATAATAATAATAATAATAATAATAATAATAATAATAATAACAACAACTGACCATAAATGAACGTATATTTCGGAGTTATTCGCATATTTTCCACCCCACACAATTTAAAGTTTTTTTCAATTATAAATAAATAAATAAATATAAACAAATAAACAACAAAATCAAGAGATTTTAATTTAATTTCTTTGACTACATTCATTATTATAATTAATTTATCCTTTTTTCGGTAGTTTCAAGTTTTTTAATTTTTTTAAAATTCGTCTGATCGAAGCTTAATTTTTATTTTAAGCTCTAGATTTTTTCCCATGGAAAATAAAAAAAACAAAACAAAAAAGAGCAAAACATAATAAGTAATAATAATAATATTACAATTATTATTTTCAATCAAATCAGGGAATCCGTGAATGAAACATTGATAACAATCATTTTTTTCCAAACCATATTGTTTAAAAAATTCATTTTATAAAATGCTTTCACAAAAATAACAATTTTCCCATAAAGGCGACCATCAAGTAATAGTGATTTAAATCCGGATTTTGGTTTAAGTGGGGAAAGTAATCGTCCATACACTCATACACAAACAAACACAAAACACACGGATCATACATCACTTCCTTGACATATCATTCTCCCGTTCAATGGTAAGTATTGGGATTTCTCTTTTTTTTAATAAAATACTCGTTTGAACCCATGTAGATATACGTACATAAAAATTCAAAAACTAATGAATTAAATCATTTATAGAATATCGGATATACACACGGACCTATCAATACTAACACACACACGGACATTAATTTACATATCCGGTTACGGAACTGGATAAAATTGTTACCGACTTATTCTATGTTTTAACACGCACACAACAATTTTTTTTTGTTCTGCGAATTAAGGGCAGCTAAGTCATGCCACAGCATTCACTTTTTGTTTACATTTTACCGAAATAATTAAAAAAATTTCTTGTAAATTCTTTATTTTAGACAGCGTTTTTTTTTTTAAAATTATTATATTTTTTAATTTTTTTTTTACGATATGTTAACAGATCGTAGCTTGTTACGGATAACAATGAGGCAAAAAAAAAAATTTTTTTTTGAATTGGATCGTAAATTTTAATTTAAGCAAAGCAATTATTCGATAATGCATGATGCAAATCGATATTTTTAACAGACATGCTGTTTATGCATACGATGAAGTCATCTCGCATATATACTAGTATATAAATTGGGAATCTTGTAATTAAAAAAAGGCTCAATTTTTATAGGGAACATGACGTGAATCGGGAAATATATAAAAACTGCAGAATTGGTTAAGGGGGTGTGCCCCAAATGGCATTATTTTTTGGGGGAAATTTTCGTAACCAAAATGATGTCATTTTTGGACATCCCCTCCCTAATCGAGATGTATATTATATGTGTTGAATGTCTAATGACTGATGTGTGTGATGGAAAGGTTTATTCGAATACATGTGCTGACTTAATCAATTTATTTATAGTATATTATTATTATTCAATTATACTTTTCTATTTTTGTTAATTGATCACACGTAGATAGATAGATATACTCGAGGGATTTTATAATAACATAAAATGGATTTATACAAATTTGTGATTTAACATGTTTATTATTATTAAAGACTAAAAGAAACCAAATTTTTGGTTGATTACATAATAATAAATAACTGTTAATATATGATTCTATCATATCATTCTATTATACATATATATCATCATTCACTCTTCGTCTGATCTACTACTCCGGTTCATATTAGTTCCGTTAGAACCATCAATTACTATTAATGGGTTATCTTGAGGACTGAATTCTTCCGTATTCACATCATCACCCCAGTATCCTCCTCATTTTCTCATTCAATCCATTGCTAATTATATAAATTCTTCTGCCTGTTTTGCAAAATATGATTTTGTAAATTAAAAAAAAAATATTTTTAAGTTTTTTTTTTTATATAGTATGATATATATAATACGAATATATTATTAATAATTCCTAAATAATAAATTGTTATTTATCCATTTTCAATGAAATTCTGTTACACAGACGCAGCATAAAGCTTAATATCGACTATCAACTTTCAAGTTTCTCAACAAGTTTTTAAAAGTTCCTTACTACATTCTGTTCATACTATCACTAACTTATTCATTTATTGATTAATAAAATGAGAATCTTGGTTCATTAGTTAACTATGATTTGCTGCTTCTTGTCTATCCATTCATCCACTCATTCTCGATCATAACTATTATAATTATCAAATTCTTTGTATGACTCACATGAGAATTTAATTTCTTGAATATGAACAAGCGAAACGAGTAAGATTAATGCGAAAGATTTAATGAAAATGCAAGAGAAGCAATTGCTGATGTTCATGATATGACTTTTACAATTATTGGTTAGTAGCAATGTAGTGTGTAATTAATTACTAAATAAAAAATAAAAATATTAATAATCATTGTTTTAAATCATTTCTCCTCTAAAACATGCAGCTTTGTTTGGAGAATACCTGATATTTTACGTGTTCATAATAACATTTCGGAACATCCATCCATCATCAAAAAATAGCTTCAATATCAAACATGATTTCCCTCAGATCATCGGCTTTCTCTCTCTTTTTGTAAAAAAAAAGTTTTAATTTATCTTTATAGAGTTAATCCAATAAGTCATATGGAAAATAATTATTTATTTTTAATCTTGGAAAATTTTTTTTTATAAAGTAAAATTAGCTTGTAAATAAATAAGCATTGTAACACGCATGTTTTTCAAATAAACCATGTGTTGCTAGGAATCATGCAAGATTCAGTGATTATTAAGATAAAAAAAATTTAAAATAAAAAATTTCATTACAAGAATAAGATAATTTCCAATTTAATTAATTTAAAATAAAAAGTTTAACTAATAACTAAAATAGCCAATTTTTTTTTATAAATAAAATAAAAATAGGTTTAAAAATACTAAAATTAGTTTATTTATTTTTCTCACATTTTGTCAAATATATATAAATATATATTAATATATATATTATTATAGTATAGGTTGTATGTAGAATTAAATTAATTAATTAAATCAATGGAAAATGAAAATGGATAATAAAAGTGGGCAAGTCAATTAATTGATTACTATGTTACACGAACATTGTGAAAAAGATTTCGTGACTAGCAGTAATGATACATCACGTTCGAGATCATCACGATCACACATCTTGAAGTAATCATAGTCAACGGGATGTGCTAACCAAATTTGAAGATCTACTTCAGATTTGTATACATGCAGTCAAAATTTATTGAATAGTAGACAGTAAATTTATTGTTGAAAGAAACGATCGAGTTGATTCAAAAAAAAAAATAAATGATCAAGAGACGATGGATTTTTTTGCCAAAGTAGTCCAAGACCAACATTCAATTGATCAAAAGAAGAAGAAGAAAAATGATATTATAATTACACAATTGTACAATTGCAAAACTTTTTATCATTAGACGAATAGCGAAAAAAAAAATGCATTATCAAATTATCAGCACCTAAAAAGGTTGGTCAATCGATCCTTCAATTCTTTGATTATTGTTTGATTTTGTTGTTAAAGTGTTATTTTCATTAAATATTAAAAAAAACCTAATTAATGATATGATTGATTGATTGATTGATTGATTTTTATAATCTATCAGCCAAGAGAAGGGTGGAGGAAGAGCAATTAAAGTTGGAAAATGAAAAATGAAAATGTAAAAAATCAATAATATTATAGTCAACATCCTCTAGCACGAAATCAATTACTTGTTGCGTTAACTAACATAAATAAATTCATATACAGCACTTGGAATCTTTGCTTCAGATATTTAATTAGAAAGCTGTTTATGCCAAAGTCATTTTCACTTTGACAAAACTGGGAGAAATAAAATCAATTAGCACTTCAATTAGTATATAAAGAATATAAAATGGATAATAAAAAATAATACTAATAGAACAGGCAAGCACTAATAGTGTAAAAGATATTAAGAACATGCGAGAGAAATAGCAAAGTTTGCTTTTCTTCTTCCTTTGTGAGAGGCTCTTTCTGGCCTGTGTATGTAAGCCCAAAAGAAAGATAACAGTGTTCTGAAATCATTATGCACACGCCATCATTCAAAAATCAACATGTCAAATATTAGTTAAAATTATCCTTTAAGTGCCACCTATTTCATGTATTATTAGATTTCTAGGTTCTTTTAATCTTTTTTTAAAAAAATGTATTGCGGATCACGTACGTTCAGGTGCTTCCTCGTGACGAGATTTTTCAAATCCTTGAATTTCGTTATATCCTTTCGGCTAATTATCAGATTAACCTTGTCATTAGGGGTGGGTGCCTGCACTATGACGACACGGCTATGTCGTAACTCTTGGAAAGATTTGCCGTATGTTGTATTCTACGCGTAGCTTTGTTATTAGATGATGTGTGTCGTAACCTCAGGTGTTAAATTATAATCATTACTACTACTACTACTACTACTATTACTACTACATTTACTTATAATAAAAAACAGTTACGTTTATGAATGAAAAGACATGTAAATATCAATTTTTTAAGTTATTAATAAATATTTTAAGAAAATTTAGACCAATTCCTGAATTTAACTTTTTTTACTTTTTATAGTCTTTGCATCAGGAACTAGCATATGAATTAAAAATTCACAAATTACAATCACAACCATAGACATGACTTTTTTTTTTAATAAGAAATCAAGCAAGAAATGTTTCAGCTATTTTTTCAAAAAATAAGTTTTTATTATTTATAAGTTAATTTTTACAATTCTTTTATAGATCTCTATTAAATAAATACAATATAATTTTAATATATCTATCTGGTTGTCTATCTTTTCCCTCTTCCCCATTTAAATATAAAAAACCAAATTTTTTAAAAGTTTTCTGTAGTAATAATATTAAAAACACATTAATATTAATTTAATATTCAAATCGACAAACAATTAATACTTGCAAAAATAAACAAAATGATTATTATTGCTATTTTTACCTTTTCCATAAACGAAATTTGTGCCCTCTTCAAATCCTTGACTCCATAAATTACATTTAGTATTTATTATTTTTCCCAGTGGTTTTGGTCCACAAAAGAATACACCAACATCAGTGGAGGGATGTTGATCCCTCATTTTTGAAAAAATCTTATCCCAGTTTGGTCTACCATAATGTGTTGGTGCACGAAGTCCAGTAATGGTATCTTTAACATTACCATCATCATTCACTAATATATTACCAATATCGGAATCTCGTAAACGTGCTGTAAGATAAGTGTGGATCTCAATGAATTGATCAATATCTTGTTCTTCAATAGCTAGTAACAATGATTGGAACCATTCAAATGACTATCATCATAATCAATAAATTTTTTTTTTTTAAAAAAAATAATATATGTATGTGTTAATATGTAATTTACAGCTTCATGTAAAACCTATTTCCCGTTCTCATTGTACAATAATAATAAATTTTTTTTTTGAAAAGACTCACATCATAATCACGGCAAATCCAAAAGAAATAAACTTTACGTAGCTTGGTAGATTTTTTTGGATAGTTTACACGATACCTTCAATATCAATCACGACAACAGTTAATAATAATATCAATTTAATCATCAACTAAACTGGCTATCCGCCAATTTCTTTTTTAAAATAATAAATAAATAATTACCAAATACTTTTTAGAATACTTGCAAAAGGTGTTACACCAATACCAGCACCAATCAATATAGAAACTTCAAATTTAAATACATCTTCTGAAGCACTACCAAAAGGACCATCAATCATCACTCTAGGTAAAATTTTCTTCAACTCTGGACTATTTATTGAAATATCAATTCCATCATAAGTACTTTTAACACGATTTTCACTCTTTGCTTTTTTACGTAATCTTTCTTCTTCCTCAAAGTCACAACCTAATTTCTTTGCCAATTCTCTAGTAAAATCACCCACAGTCCTTATATGTACAGATATATAATCTTCTTCTGGTGCAGAGGTTAAAGTAAATGGATGCCATTCAAATATAGATATTGCAGGGCAGCATAAAAAGATGTATTGACCTGCTTTGGTCACAATACTTTTTTTTTTGATTTGTATTTCAACCACTTTTGATGGATGCATAACAACTTTTGATATATATGTGTTTTGACGTGCACGTATCTCACGTAAAATACGTTCACCAATATAAATTGTACCAGACGCTATCCAATATTTCCAAAACGAAGCAATTTCATCACAAAATGGTGGTCTATCAGGTTTTATCATACAAAATGATCCATGGAATGCCCATGCACCAAAAAAAGGTACAAATAGATGATGCAAATACCAAAACATATTAAAATTTCTACGTCTCTGTTTATCCATAGCTGTATAGACCATTATAAGCAAAGATATCAACATAACATAACCAGTTGCGCCAGGACCACTTAAAAAATTTAATTTCAAAAAATAGATGAAATCTTCATTCAAATCAATAGTCAATCTTGCAAAATTTACCCAGTGAGAAATTGTGTGTACCAAAGAGAAAAATAATATTGACCAGCCGATAGCCTTATGAAACTCGATACTTTCATCAAATGGTATGATGGTATTTAATGGAGTTGTACGAAATAAAGAAATCAAATTTCTACAAACTGGAAATAATATAAGGGCTGCATCTACATGTAAAACCAAGGCCGAGGAACGAGCAATTGGATATGTTATACCAAAACTATTACGAGCTGTTGACAATTTATCACTAAATAAGAAATTCAAAAACGCCATTGAAAAAACTAATCCATGAAGTAAAATCCAAATTGTAAAAAATATTTTTCGATTTCCTAAAATAATATTAATTTTTTTAAAGTCAGAAAAAAAAATAAAATAAATACATAAAATATGTATTGATGGCAGTTTTGTTTAAAATAATAATTGGTCAACTTGTATACAAATTTATACCTTCATTAACCATCCAAGCTTGAAATTTTTCATATCTTGTTAAAGGTTTTTTAACAGTTACAGAACCGCTATTAGAATCAAGTCTTTTCAAATTCTTAACCGAATCACCTCTAGCAACTGGCTTTTTGATGGAGTCAAGTTTTCCGAGTTTGCTATCTTGGTCTAAAGGTCTTTTGGGAAAATCTTGTTGGTTTAAAGCTATTTCATCAGAATAAATAATATTTGGTCTGTCAGTATCAGTTGAATAACTCTCTCTTATACCAAAGCATTAACATATTCATTAGGGTTTCAAAATCATTTGGATGGTTGAGCATATCATTATCATTTTTACCTAATTCTCCCATTTTGAACTTTTTTTTTTGTAGTAGTTGTTTTTATTATATACACAAATGAATGTATGCGAGTGTATGTATTTATATCTTAAGAATTAGTAACCAATAAACTCGACCGGCGAGAAAAAAAATTAAAAGGAATGAAAAATAGAAAATGGAATAATTGAATTTTAAAAAAAATATATTTAGTTATTTTATAATTGTTTTAACATTTATTTTAAGTCCAAACTTGGAAAAAATCACTGATTTTGATATTTTATTGGTCACAGTGCAGTCAGGGAATATTCCAAATATAGAAATGAATTCCTGAAAAATCCCGTCGATCAATTCATATAATTAAAATACATTTTTTGTATTACACAGTGAAACTCGATTTAACGGATAAGTTTGGCCCAAGAAATTTATCCGCTAAATCGAAATATCCGTAAAAACGAGAAATTTGGAATTAGCGGATTTTATAATAAAAATCATGTGACATCAGTTAAATTTAAAAAAATCAACAAACAAATTTCACAGTATATAAAATATGTAAACAATAAAATAATAATATATATAAACAACAAAAAAAAAATTTAAATTTATTTTATTCTAGCATATAGTATTCTTCAATTCTTGTTTGTACTCTTTCTTGAGAATTTTTCTAAGAAGTTTCCTTCTTTAATTTATTGACATTTCTAATTACTTGGAATCAATTTCCAATTTTTTTTTGTTGTACATATATGAGTGCAGTTTCCAAACCTTTTATAGCTTCTGTGCTTGTTTTTTTTTAAAAAAAATTGATAAAAATTTTTTTTTTGATTATAGACAAAGGTGGATATTTTTTATTTTTACGAATCATTATACAAGCCATAAATTTTAATTTTACAAATCATAAGTTTTATTTTACATTTAATTATTTTTAATTATAATAATAAGCTATTGTTTCTATTTTTTCAAAAATATTAACACTTTAAAATCATAATGTTTTATTTATTTTATTATCACGTTATTTTTTTTAAAATTTCAAAACAGTAATGATCATCATTATACGTTATATCAAATAAATTTCTTAATGAATGACATGAGAAGGTTTAAAAAAATATCCGGTATACCGAATATATATAAAAATTTGCTAAATCTGTTAAATCAAGATAAAATAACTATAAAAAAATTCTGTTCCAAAATTTTATCCGTTAAACCCTTAAATCCGCTGAATTGAAATCCGCTAAATCGAGTTTCACTGTGTACTAAACGCTGCATATTTTATTGAACCTTAAAAAAAACTATTTGAATATATTCCAACGATCATAATCCAGTCTGATGATCCACGAACTTTTATAAAGCAGTTTTTTCATAAATAAAGCCTGAAATTACAATTATTTTGATATATTAATGACAAATACAAGACCAAGAGCAAAAGATTTACCATGTCTTTTTGAAAACATTGCCGAGAAATATCAAGACAACCAACTAACTCAATGTGAAACTAAAGAGAGTCAGCAATGGCATCATGCATCAGGAGAGAAATCAACTGAAAAAATAAAACTTTTGACCAAGTACATTCCTGAATTATTAGTATTACTTAAATCATTCTTTATGTGAAAAACATTATAATCAACTTATTTTAATGATTATTTTATTGAGCATTAAAAAAGTTAGATAATTCAAACTTCTCATCTTTTATGGAAGATGAACAAGAGGAAGAAAATGAATGAAAAAGATTTAAGTTGACTATTGAAATATTGAAAGACCAAGTCCAAGTACAAGATAAAGACCATGCTAACCTTATGGCAGAATTAGCATATACAAAAAAACTATTAACAAATTCTGAAAAACAATGTATATATTATAAAAAGAAAATGAACAAAGAATAAAGGATTTTGAAATACAAAATACAAAATTATTAAATGAAAATAGCAAATTAAAAAATAAAAAAATGCACTACTCAATGATCAGCAATCAAGAGTAGAATTAATTATTGAAATTGCTAAGTGTGAATGAAGCAGTTTATATGATAATATCATTAATTTAACCAATAATCAGGAAAGGTTTAGTTTAGATAGCCTATTAACATATTCTACATCTGAATGGCTTTCCAAAAGAAATCCAGTTGTTGTGAAATTTATACATATGTAAACTTGATAAGTCGGTCATGTTGGGGAGGACCCCTGTGACCGACTTATCGAATTTCACGTGATTTTTTAATTTATTAAAATAAAAAATGTTAACATTGAACTCCCCTTTTTACTGCCACCTTTACTAGATGATCCTTCAGTGCTCATAATTATGGTTCTATAATGTGTGTTTTGAAAGGTCAATGTTAAGTATTTATTGTAAACAATTACAATTTTTTGAAAATTTTAAAATGTTTATTTATTATTTATATGTTATTGATTTTTTTATCTCAAACATTAGGTCGCGAAATCAACATAATAAAATTTTACAAGAATACGAATGTATTTTTCTTCAGACTACATCAATGATATAACTGATGATATATAACTAATGATATAAAATGAGATAAAAAAATATAGATGTATTGTTTGCAATTAGACAAGAATGTTCTCCGAATTATTTGAATGATACAATTGATGATACAACTGCTGAGATAATAAAATATTA
>CAUDNR010004617.1:30380-44550 GCA_958430865.1 Entrophospora sp. SA101 | reverse complement strand
GTTCTACATGAAGGTTTAACATAACCTAAGTTACTTATGATATAAATTTAATATGTTGTTGATATGTATGTTTTTACGTAATTAACAAAAACATGCATTCCGATTCTTTTGTCTAGGTACTGTATGTATTAGTAAAATTCAGATCCGTTCTGGCCAATTTTTTCCAAATATCGGGTGGCGATACCCGGATTTAAATACCTTATTTTAATATATAATTCAATTTCCTTGATGGTTGCACAGGCAATATTACAATTGGAAATGTCGAGCTCTTGGAGCTTTGGACAAGAATGAATAACATTCCAAATCGCTATTTCAGAAATTCTTTTACAGTTAGAAATATTCAGATATTCTAATTTATGGCATGAATCTGCGATTGCGTATAGACCTTTATCAGTTATTAATTCGCTATAATACCCCTTTGCCAAGTTGAGATACTTCAGATTGGGGTATGATTCTGCTATTCGATTTAATGTTTTATCACCCAATCCCGCACTATAATATAAATTCAAATGAACTATATTTGGAAACAGGCGTATAATACCTTTGAATTTTTTATCTGAAAGTGAATGGTAGTTTGGAATGTCCAGATGGGTTACATTCAAACAATAAACTGGCTTATGCTTACCACGTATTATTTTCATAAAAATTTTTTGTATATTACTCTTATTTAGCTCAATTCGTTTCCATAGAATAGGAGCACCACATCTGTACCACAATCGGGAAACATATAGAGCGGGATAAAGGGATTTATCTATCAATAAGAAATATAAAATCTGTTCTAATACTTCAGGTATACTAAAAATTCTTGAATGTATCATAAATAATATTTGTATTAAAAATGCAAAGAACGATTTAAATTTCAAATCAATACTCCGGTTATCCCATACGTAAGCATATACTCTCTTTTTCCAAACATGAGAGGAAAAAGCATAATTAATTTCGATTTGAAAAAATATTTTCTACAGTATATATAACCTAAAGAATTGTTCATAAACTACTTGACCTATTATAACATTCAACCATGTCAGCCATTACAACTAAAATAGTAGAAAAATATAATCTCAGCCCCGAAATGAGTGTGACTGATCTCAGTCGATACACCTCAGAGTTTCTTGAGAATCTTACTGATGATAGAAGAAGAAATCAGGCACGAAGGCGTCTTCGAGAAGGATTCAAATTTACCAGTGAGCAGGTAAGTATATTAATACCGAATCAAAGAGGTGGGAAAAATAAAATTATAAATTTAGTTGAGGGTAGTTGTAGAATAGCTGTAATCAAGCCTCCCAAAAGTTTGGAAGAAGAGATCGTCAGAGAGATAACTAAACGGATCTTACAGAATAGATATGGTTTTAGTGGGGATCAAGTGGAAGCCTTATTTGATTTGCAAAGCGACTTACGTCGCCTCTCTGACCAGAAAAACGAAAGTAAGACCGTAAATATTGTGATATCCAACCAACCCTCGAAAGGAATAAAGAAGGAGTCTATTGGAGATATGGCGCAACGATTTTTACGGGATAAACTTAGCATTAGAGATGTAAGAGCTGAAGCTCATGCCTTAGCCTTATCAGCAAAAAATGCCAATGCTGGTTCATCACGTCTCTCTCGTCTTCGTAGAGAATTAAGGAACCTTAATGCATCACTTGAGATAATTGAGGCTACGAAATTTCCAGATATTACAGAAGATGCTAACAAAATCCAAATGGACAATCGGAAAAAGGCTGAAACTAAACGTATTGATTATCCAGATGAATTTACATTAGAATCAGTCAAAGAAAGATTAGATGCGTATAATGTTAAAACTTTACCTGATTGTCAAGCTCTTGCTGATGTTATGGTGATGCTTTGTATTCGTCCTGCTGAACTTACAACTTTACGCATTACAGATGTCGGAGTAACAGGTTATGCAAAGAACAGGGGTCAACCAGATATTCCTAGAAAATTTAGATCTATGGAGAAGGGTCAAGAACGAGCTAAGGAATTGCTCACATGGATTCAGAATACCATATCTTCTGGTCGAATGGGTGATCCGGGCAAACCAGGAGCTAAATGGTTCAATAGATTCTTAAAAGATTATAATTTAGTTCCCAAATACTTACGAAAAATAGGTGCTGTTTATGGTGTCGTAGTACATGAGGCCGAGAATATAGCTCATGCTTATACCATTGCTGGAGAATGTTTACGTCACAACCCCGACAACCATACTTCTCCAGTACAGAATTATGTTGTAGTAAATTATCGGAGAAAAGGGCAAGATCCTGAAGAAGCAAGACCATTCCGCCTTTATGATGATGATAACTAATTACGCTTCATTACTTTTACTACATCCACAGTAAAATCATCATCATCATCATTAGACGATTCAGACTCAGAAGTGTCTCTGATACATAATATCTATGGTATAGCCCCTAAAAATTAATTATCCGAACATTAGCTGTTTTTTTCGATTAAAGATATATAATATACAACCTGAGAATGATACAACTATTGCAGAGCAATGACCCAAAGGGTCTAAATATTTTTGATTTACCAGAATTACTAGAACAGATATTATATTTTTTAGAAATTGATCGATCCCTCTATCCTGCTTTATTCGTCAGCCACCTTTGGTATCACTGTGGTGCTCCTATTCTATGGCGACGCATTGAGTTTTTCAACGAAGATTATCAGCAGAGTCGGCGTGCCTTAAATATGTCTCGGGTTCTTACTCGGCGATTGATAAACTTTGAAAGAGTTATATGTAGAAAAATAAAGCCACTCTATTGCACCAAGATGATATATCTCAGATTAGAAGGTTTAAAAATCTCAGATGTATTGATTAGTACGATTCTACGCTCGTGTCCGAATATACGCTTTCTTATTCTTGATAAAAGTAAGGGTTTCAGTAATATACCAATTATAGAAATTGCAAGATTTTCTCCGAAACTACAGCATCTGAGTCTTAATTCATGTATATGTCTCACTAATCGATGTATCGCTGAAATAGTGCGTTCTTGTCCAAAACTTAGACATCTTGAGCTTGGTAACTGTTCGATTGGTAATAAAGCTGTCGAGGAAATAGCCCGCAACTGTACTAATTTGAAATATCTTAGTTTGGAAGGATGTAATGGGATTAGCGAAGAAGCGATGAAAAAACTTAATTCTAAAATTAGCGTGAGCAAGCCTTCGGCTAAAATCAAACATCCGGATTATTCTGATGATGAATTCTCGGATTCTGATCTACCTCCACTTGTTCCAGATCCATTAAGGGTATCTCGAAGCGTTATCTTTACCGGTGGACAAAATAGAATGGTTTTAACTAATACAATAATTGTAACAGATCTTATTTCTGAAATTAGAGTATCATCATCATTGACTGATTCAGATCCGGATTTTGATGGACCTATCATTTACATTCTAAAATAATAGTATACAACTATTTAGTCGTATATAAAAATAATTTTCAATGTTATCATAATAAATATTTCTTATCTGAAAATGCGTATTAATCTTCTCTGTTTTACAAATAAATAAGAGACATCTATTGTTGTTGTATAAAAACGATTAAGCTTATTTTTTGACATCGAATGGGGGCCTACCTATCAGAGAAATTATGCAAATATGTGTCTTTGACACTAGCCCCGCTATTATGATTGGTAAAGGTAACGGATCGCCCATAGAAAAACGATTAATGTATGATGTTGTAGGAGAATCGTCCGAGATCGCCCATAGAGAATAGATTAATCCCATTCATGAGAAATATTGCTCCGAAATTACTAATTTATCGATTGTAGTGTTTTGCATCTTTAACAGAGTGACCCATTGAAACTACTAGTATTATAAAACACACGTTATTAGAATGAGTGGTTCAACTTACTATTACAAAATAAATATCGGATATAATCTGACGTAGTATTATGGCCATTTCTAACCTTAAAGCCCTTGCATATAATATCTTAAAAGAATTCGAAGATCCCATTGTCAGTGGTAAGGATTTATCAGAGCTGAACTGTTCAGAATGCGACAAGAAGATTATTTCGTCTCCTCATATCAAATCTTTCACAACATTGAAATGTGGACATACGTTTCATAGACTTTGTCTCGAAAAAAAGATTTTACTTGCTTATCCGAATGTATGTCCTTATCCCAATTGCGATGAAAAACTTGACCTAATAGAATTTCCTAGGCGTGATTCTGAGTCGAGTGGAGTATAAAGTCTTTGACCGTGACTTCTTCGTGAAAATTGGAAGGAATTCCGTTAATATATTTGAAAGAATCTTTCTTAGAGGTTGATAGTTGAGTAAAGGAAGAAATTTAAATTTGATAATCCCTCCGCATAATCAATCAGATAATCTGTATGTTGTACGCGTTTGATGGGGCTGTGCAACAAAAATTATTTCTAGATTCTCTTTTTTTTAGTACAAAACATGTCACAAACCAGGTCCAGTGGTAGTGAAAATTCAGAACATCTACACGACCCAGACTTTCTCAGCAATTCTGCATCATCATTCAATACTCGAGATGTTCGTTCATTGAGAGTGAGTTTCTGCTCAGCTACGCAAGCGAACGAAGTTATTCCTAATAGAAATGGTACGTTGTATCAACATTCCTCTTAGCAAACTCAATACTTACAACTTAATTTCATATAGTCAACATTCCACAAGAATACATTCTCCCAGGTGTCAACCGTACCGTGCTCGCAATGGAAGAGCTAGATATTGACCAATTATGTCAAAATGATCATGATTATGTTAAAACATTCATTTACAAATTGCACGAAGTTGTCAAGAATACGAAACTTGTTATAGGAACAAGCGAAGCTTCTACTGATACATTGGTAGCCAATTTAATATTTTGTGTTATCGAATTTGATAGATGGCCCTTGGTGGTTAAGTTAGTATTGGTGGAAATGTCTTTTGTTTATGATATACTTTAATAGTTTCTTAAAGATTGCATTACATTCAAACTTAGATTACATCCATTGTTTAAATTTTACGTTGGAAATGTAATTTTGTCAGCAAAAGCCGAATTTGTAATTAATTATAGAAACTATTCTTTATTGGTCGTTGAGGTCTGTATGTTATTGATTGCTTGACAAATGCGTATTTTTGCTAATTCAAACAATCTTTTTAATAGGATAAACATCTAAATAACATTAGGCCAACCAATGACTATGGGGAACCCCAAATAGGTGCTGAAATTCTTGCTTGTGGGGATGAAAATATACGTCAAGCTCGTGAGGCTTTTAATATGACTATATTTGCAGTTCGTGTGGTTTCCACTTATGTTACGTTTTACCGTGCTACGATCAGTAAAAGTTATTGGAATGAACTTGCTATAGGTTGCCCACGACAGCAATCAATCACAGTTTTAAGATGGCCAGGGAATAGTAGTGATCCAATTGTTGGTTTTGATCTTGCAGAACCAAATGGAAGAAGAGGTGTGTTAGAAGCATTATCCAGGATTCGTCATTACTTCTTATACTAGATGAAAATCTATTATAATAGTACAGTATGGTTAGCTGAGATTAGTAATAAAAATAATTTTCTCTTAAGAACCTAATAAGGTTTTACTTGAAAAGGTTCATTTTTATATATGTTTTATTACATTATACGGTCATCAATGTTGCATATAATCAAGAATTTTTCTTGGCAAATTTCAGTCATGTGGTTTTTTTGCGATGTAGCTTCATTGAAAAAATTTTTCTTGACAAAGTGATCAGTGTGAAATTTTTTCATGCACTCATGTAATTTTTATTAACTCAAACTTTTGAATATATCCACATCATGTAATTAATGAATTATAAAACTAGCACTCAAAGAGGCGCATAAAATTTATTAAATATATATATAAACATATACATAAAAACATATATACATTATTATCTTCTAATACTGGCGCTACCAGCATCTTTGTATGTTCTTCTGGTTGTCCTGGGTCTCAATAACATTATTAATTGGTGATTCGTGAATAAATCAGAGAAATGTCGATCATTTTAATATAAATTTTTGGTGCTAATTAATATTATTAAAATTAAAAAATTTTCAAATCTCACTGTCCACACTTACAAATCCTCATGTCTTCCCAAAATTTTTATGAGGTAACGTATCCGACTTACTCGTATTCATTGTTTATAACAAAGCCCTATCTATGAAAGCGAAATTTTACTTACTATGGGTTTTCGTATTTAGGAAACGTGAAAATGGCCAACAACAATATTACTCTCAATTGTCTTGCTATTCCTAATAGCCCACGTAATCAACTTTCAATCAATAGTGTTGTACTTACAATTACGATTTCCAGAGATGCAACGGTTGATGATCTCCAAACCGCAATTCAGAATCAATTGTCACCTCCATTCAATAATATTCCTCTCGACATTCGCCAGATTTATTATTCTGGAAGTGTAGATGAAAGGCGCATGCGATCACCAGCTCCAATCTCTAGTTTTTCAACGATAATCCTCCTAGAAACATATATCACATTATTGCATACTCCCTACGTGAACCAGGGAATGAATAATTAGATTTTTTTATTTATATTCGTATCGTGTAATAGTATGTCCTTCTGGGGCTATATTTTTTATGTCTTTACTTCAGTAAAGTTTTTATTTCGTAAAATAAAGCAAGGTCTATGTAACCATTTGTCTTATGTTCATCCATGTTTTTTATCTGAAATTAATTCAAAAAAATGAAGTCGTTTATCCATATTAATATATACGTCAAATATGTCCCGTAAATCTTTTACTTCGGACCAATACCACGAATTTATCACATAGGCCAGCCTTTACATTGAAATTTTTCTGTTAAAAATAATTTTTACATATCAATATCAATATCAATAAAGTTTTAAAGTAACGACCACCACGGTCGGATTTATTTATGCGGTAAAAAATAAAATAAGATACAGGATAGATAAAAATAATATAGATAATAATGGAGTTTTAATTTTCATATGGAGGGGATGATACTGTTGAACTATCTTCTTTATCTCCATGTGAATCACGATCCGCATTTAATAATAGTGATAGGTTGACGATTAGGATTCTCTATAAAAAAAAGTTAGATATAGATTCGCCATAAAAAAATAGACAAGTAAATCCATACCCGAAATAGCAATAATGTCTCCACAAAATTATAAACAGTATCTCTATCTGTGAATTGTATCGGGATATCCATTGAACGTAATCTAAAAAGCCTATTTATATCATCTTTATCTCGAATAAGGATATTCAGATGAAGTTTTTGTCCAGCAATTTGTATCCCAATAATTCCGAATTCATCTTTTTTTGGTTTACAGCCTTTATGTACCCAATACATACCGTCATTCATCTCTCGCCATAATTTTACCCAATCGTTTTCTTCCTTATCTTTATCACAAAAAATACAGGAGCATTCAGCAAACATTAATTCATAGATTTTTTTCCCACGCTTCACCATAAACATAATGTCAGGACGTTTGCCAGTCTTTCCTCTTCGATCTTTACTTGCTATACTCTGTCGTTCCGCTCTAAATGAATAAAAAATATAAATGTATGATTATCCGGAAAAGATAATAATATTATACTTACGTGCTAACAAAAGCGAAACTTTTTATTGGTAATTTTTTTAATGAAGCTTTCACCATAGGAACTATAATATCTGTAACATATGTTCCTTCATTCTGAGATTTAATAAACTTATTTCCAAATGCTGGATTCCTCCAAACATCACCTCTGTTCAAATAGCAGAAAAAATGTAATCAATATTTTTTTAGAATAAAATCCATATTATACTCACATTATATCGAGAATTCCAGATGCAATTTCTTCGAGAACTTCTTCCGACTCATCCCAATTTCCATGTGAGAGTTCAATAGGTATTTCCTCATATAAGGTATTGCTATAAGTCATCACAAATTCATCACACACATCTCTGATACGATGAGGGGTTAATCTCTCCATACGTTCTACTGGCTCCATAAAATCTTTATATTCATTTTCTGCCTCCACAGATAAGTGCTGTATAATATCCGAATCGTAACTAATTACTTGACTTGCTTTTGGATCTTTCCATGAAAGGTCAGAAGGTTTGATTTTTTTAAGGTATTTGCTTAATTTTTTGGCATATGGAGCTGAACTTTTACCAAGATTCAACTTTAATTTCCGTAAATTCGTTTCAATCTCCTCAATAGACACCTCTTCATCTCGCTTCGCAAAATCAATATCTCTAAGGCTACACACACCTTCGAAAGCATCATCAAACTAGCGTAGAAATAAATAAGTTAGATTTGGTTGCTCTAGAGAAACTTATAATAAAAACGTGTGCACACTCTTCAGAATATATTATGTAAAATCACCAACTATGCGTGGCCAGCACATAGATGACAATTCACATAATTCGTATATAATATCCATCTCAAACCAAGACAAAGAAGACTTCCCCATGCGTCTAAGGATTAATACAATAATGATTAAACCTGTGCTTGCAGGCTCTGGATATCTACTCAATCTGGTTTTAAGATTCTACGCTATTCATCATTCGATGATAAAAAATAATTTTTGAGAGTAGGAAAAAAACTAACCTTAAAAGGGATCTCATTAAGTTTTCTATATTTCTCCGAATTCCCTTCAAGCTCATTTTTTATAGCCGTGATCACATTATGAATCAATTGTCTCGAATCTTCTTTTGGAAACCACGGCTCTTCTTCTATTATTTGATGGACTATTGAAACTGCAGTAATATGTTCTAGGGGGGAATTATGAAGAAAATTATAAACTTTTTTGTATAATCCTGTATTAGACATTTTACGTAGTTAAATTGTTATAAAAAAAAAGATTAAAATATTTTAGTGCTAATGTAAAAGCGTCGAGTAACAATAACTTCGATATACTGTCCTTTTAAACGTTTTCGTTTATCTCTCTACATCTTCATTTGGATCTATAGAATGGGTATAATAAAGTGGAAGAAAGTAGTATTTACGCCAAGAATTTTCATTACAAAAGATAATGAATATACATGAGGTAATTAATCGAATTTGGTTAATCGCACAAATAAACATGCATGCAATATTACATTATATATAGTTAGGTAGTACACATCGAAATTCTAAAAATAATTTTCATTACATAGCCATGTACAACATATCGATTATCTGATTGATTATGCAGAGGGATTATCAAGGCACATAAGTGTCATTGCTTTGCAATAAATTTAATTCCTTCTTTAAATCAATTCACGCTGAAATATATACGACATAAATGCTTCTTCTTTTATGGCGATGCGAATACAATCAAAATGGTGGATATATATACTAGCAATTACGTTTAATCAAGAAGGAGTATAATATTTTTTTATTACTTTTTCAGATGTATTAACATCCTGCTTCACAGATTCCCCTCTTCATTTATAGATTCCATATAAGAAGGTGGTTGACTACCTTCAACATCGAACATACTAACATCACTGTCATTTTGTGATGCAGATATATTAAGGGATGTGGTAATATTTGCCAACTCAGATGAAGATAAGTATGTAGCATTATCTAAATTTTCATCTACATCATTCGTGTTACGACCTGAATTCCCACTCACATCATTAACATTATTTACATTGTTTCCATTATCTTGATTATTACTGGTGGTGACTGTTTCACTGGTATTCTCATTCCTTCTATTATCTTGATTATTATTGGTGGTGGCCGTTTCACTGGTATTCTCATTCCTTCTATTATCTTGATTATTATTGGTGGTGGCCGTTTCAGTGGTATTCTCATTCCTTCTATTATCTTGGTTATTATTGGTGGTGGCTGTTTCGCTGTTATTCTCATTCCTTTCACTAGTCGCTCTTTGGGTGGGTGATGCGGATCGATTCCTTTGATTAGTGGTAGATTCACGGCGACTCGTACTTAGAATTGTTGACACTTCGTAAGATGGTGGTGGGGTACGGTTACGGCGACGTCTTTTGGTGGATGTATTTGTATTATGCAATATGTCGAATGGGGTTTCTATATTTCATATACGAGGTAAATCCATGTATCTATATAGCGAAGCTAGTGTCGAAGACACATATTTACTACTACAGTGATACAGTGTGATTCAAAAAAAATGGTGGTTGCTTATTTGAATTTATTAAAAAAAAAGTTCTCATTTACTTATATGATAAATGTGATTGGATATGATTGTTTACATGATAATCAGTCTTCGTATATGTTATTACATTGTTTTTTCTTTACCTTTTAACCTTCAAGCTTTGTAAAGAATGGTTAACGCAAAATTAGAAGCACAACGTAAGACTATTTTTCATTTTTGGATGAATGGTATCCATTCACCAAAAGAAATACATGAAAAAACAAACATACCTCTCCGTACAGTTGAGAACAACTTAAAAAAACTAAAAGAAACCGGATCTATTGAACATAAAGGTGGGAATGGTCGTCCATCGAAGGTTACACAAAATCTATCACGTTCCATTGGGCAAGTTGTTCGCCATAATACTGCTATTTCAACACACCAACTTGCAATTAAACTCCAAGTAACACACAATGTGTCTATTTCGCAACCTACTGTTTGGCGACACATGAAAAAAAAAGGTTACAAAAGTTCTGTCCCTATTGGAACTCCAATGCTAACCACTCGTCACTTTGAAGCCTGAATAGCATGGACACAAACTCATTTGAATGACAATTGGAGCCATACAATATTTACAGACGAGACAGCATTTGATCTTTTTCGTAACAAAATTCGTAGATGGCACAAAGATGGACAGAGACCAGTTCGCAGATTGCCAAAATCACGGCAAAAAGTAATGGCATGGGGAGGAATTTCGTTAAAAGGTAAAACGCCATTATTTTGTTTTACTGATATTATGGATGGGCCTTATTATGTCAACATATTGCAGACCCAGCTTTTGCCTGCTGCACAAAGTTTGTATGGTAGAAGCTGGCGTTTGCAACAGGACAACGATCCAAAGCACACATCGCGTGTTGCAAAAGATTTCATTGCTGAAAATAAGATTAATACAATTGACTGGCCATCCAACAGTCCTGATCTCAATCCAATAGAGAATATATGGTACATTATGAAGAATAATGTTGAAAAAAGGATGCCTAGAAATTAGGGATGGGTCGGTTTCGCTAATAAACGGTTTGAACTCGGTTTTGAAACCAACCCCTGGTTTTTTTTTGGTTTGGTTTTTGGAACCGTTCAAACCGTTCAAACCGGTTACACATGATCAACATGTGACACAAATAGTTTATTAAAATTTAATTTATTTAAAAATATCGTTAAATATAAATGATAAGAATAATATTATATATCTATCCTATATAAGTATAAAAAATTTGTATTTTAATAATCTCCTATTTTATTAATAATCCAGCTTTTCATACATAAACATGCTCTTGCAGTTTCTGGCAACAAACGATTTCGAGTTTTACTAATTGTATTTCCAGCAACTGAGAATGCCTGTTCTGATGCAACACTAGTTGCTTGAATGGTAAGATAATCTTGCGCCATATTACTTACAATTGGGTATTCTTTGGCATGTGCCTGCCACCATAATAGAGGCTCTGTTTCTTCATCTATTGGTAATGCAAGATAACGATTTAATTCTGATATTAAAGGTGCTGAAGCAATTTGTGGTGTTGGGTTACGAAGAAGTTGTGTGAAAAGTCTACGAGTTGCATTTGTGGTAGATGTAGATGATGATAACCTTCTTGCAGGAGATTGTGTATTGGAAGAATTCTGGTAAGTTTCAAAAATTGCTTGAATATGTTCACAAGCATTTTGTCTATTTCCTCCTGAAAAGACTGAGAGTTTGGTTCGAGGGTCTAAAACTGCTGAAGCAATTGAAGAACTATTCATAATTTGCCAATGCTCTTCAATTTTTTGAAATATTGATGCCGCCATTTCACTCTGTGTGAAGCCTTCTTTTCCTATTTCTTTTTGCAGATACACCTGGATGCTTTTAAAGATAAGATGAACATCACCCATAGTTGGATACGATGATGCTGAAAGGTAGTTTGTGGCTTGTTCAAAGATTTCAAGAAGTGAGAGAGTATCCTATAGGGTATGATGAGAATATTGGGTATTAGTTTCAATGTTTTCATATGTGAAGCTTAAAATCCGTTGTAACACAAATTTATTTATAATTCATTTTGTGGTAAAATTACTAATATCAATTTACCTTAATTATAATCCAATCATTTCTATTAGGACAAAGATTCTTGATGTTGTTATTATCAGCAGCAAGTAAAACCAATGCTGGTTCAAGTTGTTCCAAACGTTTTAACATATAGTAAGTTGAGTTCCAGCAGGTCTCCACATCCAAAACTGGTTTATAATCATGGATATGTTTTAAAGTACAAAAGCCACGAAGTTGATCACAGAGGAGAGTTGAAATTTTAATTTTATTCATTAATTCACGTACTTTATTAATTGAATCACTAACTAGTTCTAATCCTTGCTTAACACCTAAGTTTAAAACATGTGCTGCACAACAATAATGTGCAAAAGTCATTGAAGAAAATTGACTATCAAGGGATTCAGCAAGTTTTCTTCCACATACAACCATTGCAGATTCATTATCTGTGGTTAGTGCAATTATTTTACTAGAAATATTGAATTCATCTAATATGCGTATAATCTCCCTTGTAATATTTTCTCCAGTGTGTCTAGTGGTAAAAGAGATGATATCAAGTAGAAAATTGCAGAGTTTCCAGTTTGAATTTATATAATGTATGGTTATTCCTAAAAAGGCTTCACGATTCATAGAAGTCCACATATCAACTGTCAATGAATATTGTCCCTCGATTTGATGAAGTTCATTAGCAATTTTTGTTCTTCGATTATTAAATGCATCAATTATAAAATTTTTTACTTGGTGTCGCTCAGGAATAGTATAGCGAGGACAGAAGTGGCTAACAAATTTTCTAAAGTAAGGGTTGTCAACAGTGGTAAAGGGCTGGAGATCACAGATTAACCATTGAATAAGGTATTTAGTATGTTCTATTTGTTCTTGTTCATAAAAAGGTTCAATTCCGGTAATTGTTCTTTGTCTCCTAGCAGGTACCTGCATTTGGTGATGGTCTTTGAGATGTTTACGAAGTGTTGAAATACCTGTTGTTAACTTGTACTTAATTGTACATTTTTTACAAACATTATATCCTAGTGCGTAAGATGGATTCTTATCAAAATGTTCCCATACAAGACTTGATGTCAATGTTGATGAGGTAGTAGAAACATTAGCATCTGTTGTTTCCGATTGTGCATCACCAAAAACTTGACTAGAATCAAAAGTTCATATTATTAAAATTTTCTTGATAGAGGTCTTGGTTATCAAAATTTTCTTGGTAGAGGTCTTGGTTATCAAAAGTTTGTTGATCCATTTTCTTTATTATAATTATTAATTTTTAAGATTTGTTATTAAAGAATTATTAATTTCAAAAGATTAAGATTTATTATATCAATGAATTATTAATTTGAAAGAATAAAAGTTTATTAATTTTGAGGAATATATAACTGTAAGGTTGTTTTATTATATCAAAGATATTGCTTCAATGGCAAGGGAATAATTATCCTTTTTATAATAGTTAGAAAAATTACAAAATTACAAAAATGGTGAAATTGCAAGAGTCATTATGGGTTAATCAAAATTATCCATAATCATTTACAATTATTATATGTCCAAATGGTCAATTGGTTAAAAGGCTTTATTTTTGATCTGTTTTATTTTTTTAATCTGTTATTCTATTCTATTATCATTTACAATTCTTTTATGTCCAAATGGTTAATTGGTTAAAAGGCTTTATTTTTTATCCGTTTTATTTGTTTTATTTGAACAGGAACCCTAGTTAAAAGGCTTTATTTTTTAATCTGTTATTCTATTCTATTAAATGATCATTTACAATTCTTTATGTCCAAATGATCAATTAGTTAAAAGGCTTTATTTTTTATCCGTTTTATTTGTTTTATTTGAATAGGAACCCTAATTAAAAGGTGTTATTTTTTTAATCTGTTATTCTATTCTATTAAATAATCATTTGCAATTCTTTTATGTCCAAATGATCAATTGGTTAAAAGGCTTTATTTTTTATCCGTTTTATTTGTTTTATTTGAATAGGAACCCTAGTTAAAAGGCGTTATTTTTTTAATCTGTTATTCTATTCTATTAAATAATCATTTGCAATTCTTTTATGTCCAAATGATCAATTGGTT
>CAUDNR010004617.1:0-13626 GCA_958430865.1 Entrophospora sp. SA101 | reverse complement strand
TGCTGTGACATATCAACAAAATGAAATCGTAACTTTGTAGAGAAAGGTCTTAGCTTCAAAATTACGGCTTATTTTTTGGTGTTACATTTCCATTTTTGGAGTTAGAGAAGGATCTACAAGGCCAATAAAAAGTTGTGGGACTAGGTGTCTTGCACTATACTTAAGGTGAAGGGTCCAAAATTTCCATGGCCTTTCTTAGAAATGCCAGCTTGGGCTAAATGTGATTCCCCTCTTACTGCAACAGAAGTATATGAGGAGCAATATGTAAAACCTTTACCCGAGGAGGGTGATGTATATGTAGGATCACCTTGGGAAACAGGAAAGACTTATACTTTAGAGCATCTTGCTATTCCTGAAGCTATAAATTTGCTCACTCTATCTACACGACATACTTATTCTAGTGCAGTTACAGTAAGACTTAATCTCAAATCATACTGCGATATTGATACCAAGGAAATAAACCTCCCGGAACATCAAAGAGTAGTGTGTCAGATAGAAAGCTTGCATCGCATTATTAATAAATGCAAATGCGAGAAAAAATGTAAATGTCTTCCGATACTATATGATTTATGGCTTGATGAGGTAGTATCTGTGAATAGTCAAGCCCACACTCACTTAGCAGGACGATCAAGGGAACATTTATATAAGTTAATTCACGATGCAAGGCGTATTATTGTTATGGATAACGATTTAACTGATCTCAATATAGAATGGATTAAAAGCCTTCGTAGGAACAAGCTTTTCTCAGTTATCCATAATACTTATCAACCCCAGAAAGGTAAAACATTCCGCTTAGCTCCTAATAAAGAAACTGTATTAGCTGAACTTTGGGAGTGGGCAAGAGTGATGTCTTCATTACCTTGTGAAGAACGAAAAAGCGCATCACTCATTTGTCATCTTAGAGGGGATGTACAAGGTATTACTCGTGCTCTGATAAGAGAATTTCCAACATTGCGCATCAAAAGATATCATGGAAAATCAGATCCAATTGAGAAGTCTCAGGATTTTAGCAATGTGGAAGAGGCATGGAAGGACGTGGATCTTGTTGCATATACAAGTACATTAAAAATAGGAGTCTCATGTACTAACCCCAAGTTCGAGCGTGCATTCTGCTTTTTCAAAAGTTATATAGAAACGAATGCTGGGACAAACCAGATGTTATTCCGCATGAGATGTATTAAAGAATATACATGCCACATTGAACAAAGAGCATCGAATCTCCCAATCACTGAAGAAGGATTATTCCACTGGTTGTTAAAAGCTAAACGTGAATCTCTCCCTCAAGAACTTCAGAATAGAGGAATATTTCCAGATGTAGAATCCATTATTCGAAATAAAGACATCCCAACAGTTCGATTGTGGGTTGCCCATACATTGGAAAAATTCCGATCTCATCGTTTATTTGGGTGGAGAATGGTAGATTTTCTTAAAAAGGCAGGTATGGTAGTTTCTATAATAAATGCCACTCTAAAAGCTAAAGATGATACTGTGTCATTAACTGAAATAGTAAAGGGGTCTTCTTCGGCTATTAAAGCAGAGGAAATTTCAGACATTGCTAATGCCAATATTCTCAATCATGAGATGGCCGAACACCTAGAAAACAAGCCAAAAAAGACTTTAGAAGAAATGTATGCGTTAAGCCGGTATCATATTGCAGATTGCTATGGGATGTCACCTGAATCTTTAACAGAGGAATTTATTACAGATTATGGTAAATATGATCATATGAAATGGTTCAGAAATCTCCGAAAACTGCGAGATGCTGGTATTAATAATGAAACAGCCGTTGGGGCTATTACTCGTGAGGATTATAGAAATGATAGACTAACCACTGCAACTCAATCAGAAAAACATCGAATTTGTTTAGAGATACTAAAGATTTGCACACCTGTTAAAGATATTGATGATAGAAATAAATATAAAACTGACATTGTTGAAACACGGTTAGAATCACCTGAATCTATAAAATATCTCCAAGAATTAGTTCCTAAAATGGCACGAGTTTTTGATAATACAGATGCATCTCGCAGTGCTAAAAAATCTGGTTTAAAATCTCTTAAATCAAAACTTGGTCTATTAAATTCAGTGATCTCTACGACTTATGGATTGAAATTCAGGGCTACAGATAGACATCTTAGGTACTACTGCCTGGTTGGATCATTTGATAGTGAAGATGCACCCGAATTACCAGCATACCAAACAAGTGAAGGACCCTTTTATGAAAATGGTGAGGATATGCGTTATGGGTATAGTAAACTCTCACCCGATGAAATAGAAACATCTCCCAGTTCTGATATACAGTTGCGTCAAGATATGTTTGATATCTGTTAATATATGTATCTATTTAATAATGGCCTATGATATATCTTACAAAGGGGTTTTTGTGGCGTTTAAAATTGATACTTGTAAAAAAAAAATACCCTATTACGAAGACCATTTTTGTGATGTTAAAATCAGGATCTATATAATTACGCATCAGCTTCTATCCTCTGCGCCTTTTGTCTCTCATACCAATTTCGAAAATAAACCCTCTTCGCATGCTTAGGACAGTATCCCGTCCCGGAATTGTTTCCTTTTCCGCAGATACCACAAGGAATTTTTGCTAAATTTTTTGCCACATTTTTTTCATATAATTTCCAGTGCAACGAACACCCTTCAGGTTGCCAGCAACTTTTTCTGCAAATCGAACCATCTCTTTTAATATATGGACAGGTAAAACGTCTCGAACTATCTCTTTTAACGTATTGATCGGTTGAACACCCCATTCAAAGTGTTTTAATGTATAACGTATAAAACCCGTTTCACTTTTTATGCAAATATATTTAATATAAAACCAATTTAAATCTTTTCAGGTTATAATAATATATTATGTGTTGGAGATATCATTCGAAGTATTGCTTATAACCTCTCGTATTCCATAAAACTCTGTATAAATACTAACATATTTTTTACTCATATTTTCATGTATAGTATATAAAAATCAATTTAAACTTTTCCAAATTATTTTGTAATATTATAATCAAACATATATTGACACTATATACCACACCAATACTACACAAAAATGTATACCCAAGAGCCGGAATATACTAAAGAAACGATTACTGCTGAGCAATTATCCAAATTGACTAATCGTTGGAGAAAGCCAAAAATCTATAACCCCAAAACAAATCGCATGATTGCAATCGATGGACCAACATATAATAAAATGATACGTGATGGATATATGCATTGGGGAGAAGAAGGAGCCTTGATTCCACCATCACCATTCGAGGAATATATTAAAAAATAAAACCAAATGATATGTAATATAGCCTGAGTCTCCACAACTCCGAAGCTATAAATTTTTTTGTTATATTCTATGTGTTAGCAATATTTCAAATCGACGTATCATGTGCTTGGCATATATCGATTATTTTTTCCATGACCTCTTTAAGTAACGCTATATCCTCTTTGATACCTTCTATATTTTTAGTTATCCTATTACATAGAGCTATAGATTCCAAGACTTTTGATCGATCTCGTGTTTTATTTGTGTCCATTTTCCGATAGAATTACTCTAACTACGACCCATTCAATTTTTCGTAATAATCTACAGTACCTAGACAAAAGAATCGGAATGCACGTTTTTGTTAATTACGCAGAAACATACATAATAACCACATATTAAATTTATATCATAAGTAACTTAGGTTATGTCAAACCTTCGTGTGAAGTTTAATGTTTCAAGCCCTTATATAGCTCAAGAAATAGAAAAAAAAAAACTACAAATTAAAATTTGATGATCACAAAAATTTCACATTTTGAAATTTTATTTGTCGTTAACTAAACCTCTTATTAATGATTATCTACAGTTAATATTTAGTTGGCCATCCATTACTTCTAATGCAAGCTTGAATTCTCTGTGGCATACTTTCAATCAAATTTTCAAAAACCTTTTGAGGAATTTTATTCCACTCTTCCTCCAATGCATGTTCAAGTTCTTTAAGATTTTTTAAATTATTAGGACGATTTCGAAGACGAATTTCCAGCTCATGCCACAGATGCTCAATTGGATTTAGGTCAGGTGATTGACTTGGCCAATCTTCTAACATCTTGATTTTGTTTGTTTTCAACCATTCTTGAACATCTTTGGCAGTGTGAACAGGGGCGTTATCATCTTGAAATAAATACCCTCGCCTATTAAATTTGTCATTGATTAAAGGGACCAAATTTGATTGGAGAATTTGTATGTAGTCATGCCTGTTCATTTTCCCATCAACTTTCACGAGTGGCCCTAATCCTTTGCCTGAAAAACAACTCCATACCATTATACCACCACCACCATGTTTCACTGTCGGCTGAAGATTTTCAATATGAAATCTCGTTTGAGGTTTTCTCCATACACGACCTGGGCCATCATTTTTAAACAATGTAAATCTACTCTCGTCACTCCAAATGACATTTTTCCACTTTCTAATAGTCCAATCTTTTTTATCTAGACACCAGTTTAAACGTTTTTGTCTTTGTACTTCATTAATGAGAGGTTTGGCTGCAGGGACACGAGAAAAAAAATTAAGTTCATGCAAACTTCTTCTAATTGTTCTTGTAGAAACTTGTAAATTGGTTTTCTCATTAAACTCATCTTTAATTTGTTCGGCTGATTTACGATTGCCTTGTCTTACGATTTTTTTTAATTTTTTTTGGTGATTGGTGTTCAAAATTTTTGGCCGTCCACTTTTTGGTAGATTTGACACACTTTTCCTTTCTTTAAAGTTTTTTACAGTTCTAAAAACAGTTGTAATAGGAAAGCCAAGTTCTTTAGAAATACTTTTATATGTGGCACCACTTTTATATAGACCAATTATTTCTCCGCGCTCTGCTTCAGTTAAATCACGCATTTTTAATTTAAAATTTAAAAAAATTTTGATTTTTTTATGATTTTTTAAAAAATCGAATTTTTAAAACTTGGTTTAAAAAAAAAAGTAAACAAAAACATGTGATAAAAATTATATTATGTGAACTAGCAGGACTTGTACTTTTACATATTAAAATTTCAAATTGTATTATTGTATAGGCTTTTGAATAATTAGTAAAAAATACTAAAAAAAATTTTAGGTCAATTGAGTTTTGATTGAAATTTTATTATTGTTATTACTCGAGCTGTACAAAAGCTTGAAACATTAAGTTCTACATGAAGGTTTAACATAACCTAAGTTACTTATGATATAAATTTAATATGTTGTTGATATGTATGTTTTTACGTAATTAACAAAAACATGCATTCCGATTCTTTTGTCTAGGTACTGTATGTATTAGTAAAATTCAGATCCGTTCTGGCCAATTTTTTCCAAATATCGGGTGGCGATACCCGGATTTAAATACCTTATTTTAATATATAATTCAATTTCCTTGATGGTTGCACAGGCAATATTACAATTGGAAATGTCGAGCTCTTGGAGCTTTGGACAAGAATGAATAACATTCCAAATCGCTATTTCAGAAATTCTTTTACAGTTAGAAATATTCAGATATTCTAATTTATGGCATGAATCTGCGATTGCGTATAGACCTTTATCAGTTATTAATTCGCTATAATACCCCTTTGCCAAGTTGAGATACTTCAGATTGGGGTATGATTCTGCTATTCGATTTAATGTTTTATCACCCAATCCCGCACTATAATATAAATTCAAATGAACTATATTTGGAAACAGGCGTATAATACCTTTGAATTTTTTATCTGAAAGTGAATGGTAGTTTGGAATGTCCAGATGGGTTACATTCAAACAATAAACTGGCTTATGCTTACCACGTATTATTTTCATAAAAATTTTTTGTATATTACTCTTATTTAGCTCAATTCGTTTCCATAGAATAGGAGCACCACATCTGTACCACAATCGGGAAACATATAGAGCGGGATAAAGGGATTTATCTATCAATAAGAAATATAAAATCTGTTCTAATACTTCAGGTATACTAAAAATTCTTGAATGTATCATAAATAATATTTGTATTAAAAATGCAAAGAACGATTTAAATTTCAAATCAATACTCCGGTTATCCCATACGTAAGCATATACTCTCTTTTTCCAAACATGAGAGGAAAAAGCATAATTAATTTCGATTTGAAAAAATATTTTCTACAGTATATATAACCTAAAGAATTGTTCATAAACTACTTGACCTATTATAACATTCAACCATGTCAGCCATTACAACTAAAATAGTAGAAAAATATAATCTCAGCCCCGAAATGAGTGTGACTGATCTCAGTCGATACACCTCAGAGTTTCTTGAGAATCTTACTGATGATAGAAGAAGAAATCAGGCACGAAGGCGTCTTCGAGAAGGATTCAAATTTACCAGTGAGCAGGTAAGTATATTAATACCGAATCAAAGAGGTGGGAAAAATAAAATTATAAATTTAGTTGAGGGTAGTTGTAGAATAGCTGTAATCAAGCCTCCCAAAAGTTTGGAAGAAGAGATCGTCAGAGAGATAACTAAACGGATCTTACAGAATAGATATGGTTTTAGTGGGGATCAAGTGGAAGCCTTATTTGATTTGCAAAGCGACTTACGTCGCCTCTCTGACCAGAAAAACGAAAGTAAGACCGTAAATATTGTGATATCCAACCAACCCTCGAAAGGAATAAAGAAGGAGTCTATTGGAGATATGGCGCAACGATTTTTACGGGATAAACTTAGCATTAGAGATGTAAGAGCTGAAGCTCATGCCTTAGCCTTATCAGCAAAAAATGCCAATGCTGGTTCATCACGTCTCTCTCGTCTTCGTAGAGAATTAAGGAACCTTAATGCATCACTTGAGATAATTGAGGCTACGAAATTTCCAGATATTACAGAAGATGCTAACAAAATCCAAATGGACAATCGGAAAAAGGCTGAAACTAAACGTATTGATTATCCAGATGAATTTACATTAGAATCAGTCAAAGAAAGATTAGATGCGTATAATGTTAAAACTTTACCTGATTGTCAAGCTCTTGCTGATGTTATGGTGATGCTTTGTATTCGTCCTGCTGAACTTACAACTTTACGCATTACAGATGTCGGAGTAACAGGTTATGCAAAGAACAGGGGTCAACCAGATATTCCTAGAAAATTTAGATCTATGGAGAAGGGTCAAGAACGAGCTAAGGAATTGCTCACATGGATTCAGAATACCATATCTTCTGGTCGAATGGGTGATCCGGGCAAACCAGGAGCTAAATGGTTCAATAGATTCTTAAAAGATTATAATTTAGTTCCCAAATACTTACGAAAAATAGGTGCTGTTTATGGTGTCGTAGTACATGAGGCCGAGAATATAGCTCATGCTTATACCATTGCTGGAGAATGTTTACGTCACAACCCCGACAACCATACTTCTCCAGTACAGAATTATGTTGTAGTAAATTATCGGAGAAAAGGGCAAGATCCTGAAGAAGCAAGACCATTCCGCCTTTATGATGATGATAACTAATTACGCTTCATTACTTTTACTACATCCACAGTAAAATCATCATCATCATCATTAGACGATTCAGACTCAGAAGTGTCTCTGATACATAATATCTATGGTATAGCCCCTAAAAATTAATTATCCGAACATTAGTTGTTTTTTTTTCGATTAAAGATATATAATAATACATTACTTAAGAATGACACAACTATTGCAGAGCAATGACCCAAAGGGTCTAAATATTTTTAATTTACCAGAGTTACTTGAAAACATATTCAGTTTCTTAGCTGAGAATAAAGCACTCTATCCTACTTTATTCGTCAACCACCTTTGGTATCACTGCGGTGCTCCTATTCTATGGCGAGATATTGATTTTTTCATAGATTGTCAAGGAAACACATATAATAACAATTCATCTGGAGATCTTTATTGGCGATTATTGAAGTTTAAAAGAGTTATGTGTGGAAAGATAAAGCCACTCTATTGTTCAAAGATGGTATATCTCAGATTGGAAGGTTTAAAAATCAAAGATGCGTTGATTAGTGCGATTCTACGCTCATGTCCAGATATACGTATTCTCATTCTTGATCGAAGTGATGGTTTCTCTAACATACCAATTATAGAAATTGCAAAATTTTGTCCGAAATTAATGCACTTAAGTCTTAATTCATGTAGATGTCTCACTAATCGATGTATCGCTGAAATTACTCACTCGTGTCCAAAACTTATACATCTTGAGCTTGGCTATTGTTCGATTGATAATAAAGCTGTCGAGGAAATAGCCCGCAACTGTACTAATTTGAAATATCTTAGTTTGAAGGGATGTAGAAGGATTAGTAATGAAGTGATGAAAAAACTTAATTCAAAAATTAAAATCGAACATCCAGATTATTCAGATGATGAATTCTCCGATTCTGATTTACCTCCACTTATTCCAATCTTTACCGGTGGACAAAATGGGGTAGCTATAACCAGGTCCTTTAGAGACTACTCTTTGAGTCATACATTAGACGAAACGGATTTTTATTCTGCATTCAGTAATTATATCGAAGCAACATCAAATTCAATTAATCTAGAACGAGATAATATATTAAATAGTCTTGCTCGAGCCATTGATCAAGGATGCTATATATATCTGTGATAACGGAGTTAGTGTCTATGACACATAATTTTCCCTTCTTTACTTTTTATTCTAGACATGGGCACTGATCGGTGTTAGCATAATTTTTTACGAAAATTTCGTGTAATTGTTGAGGAGAAACATTCGGAAATAATGGGAGCCCCTCTCCAGTAAAATAAAACATTTTTACCCCCTTGTCAATGAATTTCGGTAAAATTACACCTGGATCATCTTCTAATGGACCGTGAAATCCCTCAAGCTTTTGTAGTTGTGCTCTTACATTCTCATCAACTTCTTCTGCCCTTTCTTGATTAGAATAACCAATAATACCGAGTTTATCCTGAATTGTCGCTATATCGTCTTCTAAGCATAAAAGCAAATCAAATAATCTAATTGGTTTATCTGAAGAGGCTTTATCCCTTCTAAGTTCCGCTTCTAAAACGGGATTGATATCTATACCAAGTCCCCCCTGTATAAGTATTAAACCCCCCACCAATTCTAACAACAATTCATATGAATCATCAAGTTTTTTCGCTTTCTTGTTCTCCAACGCTGTCGTTTGATTTATATTACTGTTAATACCAAGCTTTTCTTGAATTGCTATTATATCCTTCTTATATAAAAGCACTTCATATAAAGGGGCACATGTTTCGCTTTGATCAGTTTTATTATTAGTATTACTCGTCATGATTGTTATAATGTGGTAATATAATTAATGCGGAAAAAATAACGCATAAATATATAGTGAATATAGCAAATTCAATCTGAAAATAATTATAACCACATCGTAACTTCGAAATTATTAAAAGGGCAACCCGGAATCTGAAAAATATGATTCACACGCTCCATAGATGTGGCCAAGTTTGAATCTAGTAAATTATTGGTTATTTTTTCAATCGAATATATAACACATAATATAACTTACCATGAAAATAACCAAAGCTAAATTTAAAGATCAAGAAGTCAACTGCTGTCTCGAACCGGGATTTTTGGGGCCAAGTATATGTAGCGATAAAATTCTCAAGCACATTGGTGGGAAAATCACTAGACGAATAAGTTCTGAAGATAAAGATAGTAGATTTTTCAGGGAGATGACTACATATCCGATTGGATGGACCGTGATTCCACTTACTTTTACTTCAAGTGTAGAATGTAGTCGATTTAGCAAACAATATGCATCTATTACAATTCCAACCCAGGTATTAATCGTAAAACATCATCCCGAATTTCCCAATTATATCATGTTAGGGTTTGATTGGTTCACCGGTCGAAAATATGATGATGAAGAGCTCCAGACATATAGAGCGGAAATTGTAACTGACGCGGAGGATGGTTGGGTAAGAACAACTCTTCGTATCAAAAATCTTGCCGGAAGGAAAGGAAAATCCATAGTAGTACCTGTGTATAAGTTTGATAATCAGTCGGGTTCTTCTGATTCTCGCTTACAGCAAAATAAAAGCAAGAAAAATAAGGTCAATTATTCCATCATAGAATCGGAATCAGATACTAACTCTGATACTTCTGAATCAAGCACTTCTTCGTCTACTTCGGGATCAGAAGAAACACATACATATAAGAGCGTGCGAAGTCGCAAAGTAAAAAGAAAAATTAGCCAGAGGTTGCAACTGCCTAATTATTGATATTGATATATCTCTATCACCTGTCTACATGGCAGGATAAAATCTAATCAACTATAACAACTGGTGCGAGTGGAAGGTCTTTGAATCTTTTTTCAATATGAGCTAGAATTTTTCTTGATCTGCTATTAATTCTCGAAAAAACTGTTTATCTTCCTCTGTAATTGGAAGACGAATTTCTTCAGGACTGAAACCTATATGAATGTATCTAGTACTTTAATATGTCCCGCAAATCTAGAAATAACAGACGTAAAACACAAGGTAAATTTACCACGAATCCTACACAGTATATACAATCTTAAAACCGGAATAAATATATGCACGTTATGGAAGGAGAACATATAATTATCATAAATAGAAATACTCAAGATAAGAAAGCGGTATTCGACTATGAAGAGGTATCTAGAGATAAATAATCTCGATTTGGGTATTCTTAGTGTGCACAGTAATTAATTGGCTTATTTTTTGATATTTATATGGATAGCTTTATTTAATGAAAAAAAAAACAAAGAAATATTAAGAAATAGATATAAAACCAAACCTATGAGTGGATACCGTAGAACTATCTTCCATTTGTCTTTTAGATATTGATTTATTTATTCTTCTTGCTTCTCGTCTGAAAACTATTAACAAGACATTGCAAATTCACAATAATTCCATTCTAAAAATAATAATAAAAATCAGGTTATTGATTAATTGCGCAATTTCTATGGAAAGGAACACTTACTCGTAATGTTAATAGAGCATGAATAAATTCTTCCACCTCTTCAACCGATTCCATATTGAGTGGTATTTTCGCTTTAGATACCGGAAGATAATATTTAACCCCTCCTTCTCGTGCAAGTCCATGGATTACAAGGTATTCACCTGCAACATTAACACCAAAACCCATATAATTTTTGTAGAGAACTTCAGTTATGCACTTTTTTTCGATCTCATCATACCCATCAAGGCAGAATTGAGCTAGTTTATTATGGTCATCAAGTATTTTGTTATCGTTGGATTTCCACTTGCCACTCTCGAAGTACACGATTTCCTCCCATTTTTGCCGGTGATATGATCGTATCATGAGATCTGGCTTATCCCCTCTTGATCCTATACTTTGTTTAACCTTGCGGTTTTTGCTGGCTTTACTTTGCCGTTCGGCCCTTGTTACATCAATTTCACATTCAACAGGTAGACGATACATAGTAGCATCAGTCGTGCTATGATTTCTACTAGTGAATTTTCAGACCCTCTAGAGATTTTACGAAGTGCATTAAACCTTATCTCCTGTAAAAGAACATCAGTAATAACCCTTGCAATGCGTTCCCTGTCCTGCTCCTGCTCGATCCATCGTGAATGCGTCACTGCTTCCTTTGTTGATAATACAAACTTATATAATCGATGGAGTTCATCTCTTTTTTCCACAAAATCGGCACATATATTCTTTATTAAAGTATTTTTATTCAATGTTCTTATACATGCTTTCTCCTTCTGTAGGTGTACGGTATAAATAGTAATTAATATCACTCATTTTTAACACTCAAAAAGAATATTGTTTAATTATACAACAGATACGCACGATTAGATCATTATATTCACTTTCTGGAATCTGAAATCGATCTGATCCTAGGTCAACTATACCATTACACAATAGATCATCGTGTGTTAAATCATCTATATCTATCTCACATAATTTCTTGAAAAGATGGTTGTGGGTCGGTGTATTTTCTTTCTAGTAAATTAGATGTAATATTAATAATTGATTTATTTTCATTAATCGTAATGATACGTACTTTTATTGCTTCTCTTAATATGGATATGTTACTAGAAGCTGTATTTTTCCAGTCCACTTGTTCTTTAAATTTCTCCCGTAATAAACCCGCATCTACTAATGACATGAGTTCTTTTCGATTATATCGTATCTATGAAAAATAGAAGTCGGGTTAATAGACGTCCAAAAATCATCATTTATAACTCAGATAAATCCGACTTCTGAATCAGTGTTTGCCGGCTATGGGGTTTGTTTAACCCTTACTGTCCACGATCACCATAAAAAATATAATGAAAAAGATTATCGCTGGCATTACACCGCTTACTCAATCGCATTATATAAATTAATGTCTCGACAGTATATTTTCATCATTTTCATATATACCAAAATAACGGATGTAAGATGCAAGGATATCCGTATGTGGTGTTATGTTATCATCAAGGCAAACTTACCAGTTTATTTTCTCGTAGCGACTTCAGATGTTTTTTACGATCATCAGTAATATCTTCACTTTCAATTTTTATTAATAAACGCTCAAGATATTCACAGTCCGCATCTTCAGTTTGAATTTTGAAAAGACTCCATTGCTGGTAAAAAATCCTAGAGATGGTGATTTGATCTAAAGATTCGTTTCTTAAAAAGTCGAGTAAGGGAGTAAATATTTCACTTGCTAAAATAGTTTCGTAAGATGACATGGTTATAATTTAGTAGTAGAAAAAATATATAGAATGTTAGTACTTATAATAATCGAAAAATATTTCGTGAATATCCATAACTTCGATATACTGCCCTTTTAAACGTTTTCGTTTATCTCTTTCTAAATCTTCTTTTGGATCTATAGAATGGGTATAATAAAGTGGAAGAAAGTAGTATTTACGCCAAGGAATTCACACACAAAGAAAATGAATGTACATGAGGTAATTAAACGAATTTGGTTAATCGCACAAATAAACATGCATGCATATTACATTATATATAGTCAGGTAGTACACATCGAAATTCTAAAAATAATTTTTATTACATAACGGAGTTAGTGTCTACGACACATAGCCATGTACAACATATTGATTATCTGATTGATTATGCAGAGGGATTATCAAGGTACATAAGTGATAAAGACATATATTTTTTTTTATTATTTTTTTAAAATCGTCGCTAACATTATTTCTTGGAGTATTAATCCGCAACACTCATACTATCACTATTCCCTGTAGCGTTAATTTCATTATCTGGATTATTTTCAGTGGAAGTTGGTGCACGAGTCTCCGGGTTTTGTCTATTTGTTTCAGCTGTGCCGGCTCCGCCATTACCTTGATTAACATTACTATGACTTCTACTATTATTAGATCTCCCACTAGGTGACATTGAACGCCCCCTATGACTAGCAGAAACTTCACGACGATCTAGCATTGATGAAACTTCTTCATAGGAAGGTGGCGGTGTACGGCTACGTCGGCTTTCTTCTCTTCTTCGAGCAGAGGTATTTGCATTATGGATTTGGTCAAATTGCGTTTCTGGAATTTTGATTAACATATATTGCTATGAGACAAAGACTCTATGCTTCGCATATTAGATTGTCTGTATATAGGTAAATATAAATTTTATCGCAACAAATATGTATCTTATTTATAAGTCAAATACTATATATAACCACATCAAGTTTAATAAT
>CAUDNR010004616.1:18004-39594 GCA_958430865.1 Entrophospora sp. SA101 | reverse complement strand
TTGACTATCGTATCTAAATTTGGCAGTAAGAAAACTAAAATCACGTGAAGTCCTATTTTTTGAAAAATTTTATTACAATTTTGAATGAATTACAAAATTGCTATTTTGAAATTTGGCTGCATGGCACAGCAATAGGAGGTCTTTAGACCAAGCCAACCATACAAATTATTTTATCATTTTCATCATTTTCGTCATTATTTATAATCACATTTTTGATGATTTAGAAATAACATTCTTGTCTGTATCATAAACAATATACAGTGTGTTGCAAAAAAACCAGAAAATTACTGTTGTCAAAAAACTTTTTATAATATTACTAAAAAATTCATCAACTTGACTCAAATAAATTTTCAAATAAAACTTTACTTTTTTAAATCATTTTAAATCATTTTCTAACTGAATCTGGCAATTAGCTGTTGAGTAATTTGCTTTTAAAATTCACAATATGGTTGAATTTTACTTGCTTTTTTGCAATTATGTTATTAGAATAAATGATACATTTACCTAATCAATATATCAGACCGCTAACACTCCTTTCTCAAATAACTATTCAATATTAATAAGTTGTATGAATGGGTGATGTGACTTATATGAGGGTTAATCATTCAAAGAAACAGAATCACCTTTGGAATCACGTGACACATCACAATTTATTATTATTAATATTATGTACTAGATTTCTTTAAAATTTTTGGTAATTGATTATAAATAATGATAGAAGTTAAAATTTAAAGATGTGAGATGATTCATCATAGAAAAGTGGGAATCCAACTCCTGATTCATTTCTAATCAATTTACTTTGGTAAAAAAAATCAAGATGTCAGCCTGTAATTAAAATCATAGTGAAAGTATTTCATATTAAAATATATTCAATAAAAGTTCTGCCCTTAACCTATTGAATGGAGATATTTCTATACAAATTAATGCAGTAGTTGTTCCATGATGATTAATTTGATTTTTCTGGTTTTTTTTGCAACAAACTGTATTTCATAAGTTACTGTATATCCATCAATTATATCATTTATTATCTCACTGATGATTTAGAAAGAATATTCTTGTTTGTATCATATGCAATATGTTTATATCAGACCCAGACACTTTACCAACACCCACTTTACTGACAAGACACTTTAGCAACAACACATGACGTGATATTTTAGCATTTTGTTAGTTTGTTTGATTGTGTAGAGATTAAATGTAACCTGTGTGTTGTCGGTAAAGTGTCTTGTCAGTAAAGTGGGTGTTGGTAAAGTGTCCCAGACCTGTTTATATTTATTATCTCATTTTTATATCATATCATTTGATCATTTAGAAAGAACATTCTTGTTTGTATTGTAAACTACATTTGTATTATATATATCATTAGTTATATCATTAGTTATATCATTGATTATATCATTTAGCAATTTGTAAAGAATATCCATTGTTATATTGCAAAACAATACATTTATGTATTTTTTAAAACAAACTAGTATAGATACTTATTTAAATAAAGAATAGTAATTTTTTGTTTATCTTCTATTTGTTTTATTAAACGTTATTCATCTTCTGTTTGTTTTATTAAATGATTATTTTATTTTATTAAACGGTTATTCATCTTCCATTTGTTTTATTAAATGGTTATTCTTTTTATTATTTTATAAATAAATATTTTTTTCAAAGTTGGATATTTAAGTTAAAATGTAAAGAACCTATTTTGCAAGTACATCAAACTCTTGCTACTTGGTTAATTATTGAATATTTTAAGCGTAGTATATAGAACGTTTACAAACAGTTGTGTTATAAATTTAAGTACAAAATAATAATTTGCGTTACAACTCGAGTCGGATCTCTTGATAAGTCGGACCATCATGTTCAGTCATCCGAGTCCGACTTATTGAGTTTACCTATGTATATTGCTTTTCAGATTTAGTAAATGTATGAGTATAAAAAATATAAAAGAAATTCTTATTTTGTTTCTGTTATCTTGTTAATATCATAATCAACTAAAACTTCTAATTTGAAAAAAGTATCAATTACAAAATCGTGCCTCAATGTATCATTACTACTACTCATTTTATCATAAAATGTAAAAGAGTTTTTTTAAAAAAAAAATTAGGAACAGAAATTATTTGAAACTCGTAATACAAACTATAACATATGGTAATTATATATTTGTTTGAGGCTGTACTTATCCTTGCTATTATTATTGATAAACAAATGTATATATCTAGAAAAATCATTTTTAATTAATATGTAAATAAGACCAATTAAGACCAATCACTTTAAGTTTTCCTATCAATGTCCCACAATACTTATCTTTAATTTACTGCATTCAATGTATGCGAAGCTTAAAGGCGATTGGGATAAGTGAATATCTGAAAATGAAGTACTCAAGAATTCAGACAAGATATTAAAAATAGATTTCATTTGACATTTAGAAAATCTACACTGCAACATGTATAATGGGTCTAATATCACATTATGATAAGAGCACACAGCTATCATCCTTGAAACAAAATTGTCCAAAAGATTTGGATAATGTAAACAAACCAAACTTTGCTTTTTATTATTATCACAAAGTATTTTAATCATAGTAATAATATTAATTATACATGTGGTTGTTACGCGCGACATCCGGATGTTACATGAACTTTCCAATACATGACATGGACCTGATCTATTGCTAAAACTGATTGGTACAGCATGATGCAGTTTAAACAATTCGAAAAAATTATACTATTACTATTGCTATAAAAAGTAAACGGTAAGGGTCCTGTAAAAAAAATTGATTCGAATGTCCAACACTATAATAATAACAGTACAAATTTTAAATTCAAATTAGATGATAATGTTACACACGCGAATTTCCTTATTAAAAATTAAAATTACAAAACAATAAATAATGCGCATTTGGAAAAGAAATGATTAAATTAGAAATCTTTTTTAATATTACTAAAAAAAAAAAAAAAAATTAAAAAATAAATACAATGAAAATTCTACTATTTTATTAACAACTTCTCCAGTAGTCTTAATAGAGATACAAGCAATTTATCAAATGGTTTTGAGGGTATATAATATGCAATTGCATCGGGTGGTTTCCTTTTGGATTATTACAATGGGTAATAACCATTTGATTTTATATATGTTTGAATACTTTACAGGGACTGATTTAGTGAAAGGTTGGTTTCATGGTGAACTCATTAGTTTACTAGGGGTCAGTATTTTTCTTTTTTGGTATCTTCATAATAAAATTATGTGTGACATTACCTCGTCGTAAAAAAAAAATAAAAACAATAAAAACAATAAATAAAAAATAAATAATAAAATGGTAAAACTCTTCCATTTTCGTTGTACTTTACCATGGCATTCTTATTACTTGAAAATCAATATTCTAAGTTTTTTATATATATATACATACATATTGTATCCTTATTCATAAGATCCGTTATTATTATTATTATATCCAGATATCTTGCTTTTCGATTTAGCAGATTAGTATTATGATGAATTTTTGGAATGAACATACCCGTTTTAAATCGAGCTTCACCGTGTTACGACACGCGCGTTATTTAAAAAGAATTGGTTATTCAGGAAACCCGTTAATCTGAAGGTGTTTGTGTAGCCATTTTCTTCGGTTTAACGGTTAAAAAGTAAAGAACTATGGTTTAATGTGATAATTTTCATATTAATATATTTACATATATTTGGATTTGTGTTTTTAAAAGTTTATTTTGACGCGGTTTGGATTAACGGGGTTACCTATTACTAAGTACTAGGGTCGATAAGGTCAACTAGGACGACGAAGCACAATGGTAAACCTAGTATTAGTCGACAAAGTAGTCTTCTAATTTCGAATTCAATTTGAATAAAAGAAAATTCCGACTCGGGAAATAATTAAATCATACCAAAACTATTCACTAGTAAATACCTATTATTTTTGTGTTATCAATTAAACTCGCTCTCCCAACCCAGAATAAAAATTGACATACATATACTAAAAAGGAATAGAACTACTAGTTTTTTTGAAAAAAATTTTCTATTTAGAGACTTAATCTCCCAATTAATGAAATTAAAAATAGAATAGTTTTTGACTTCTATACTTTTAAAGTTTGCATAGGTCTCTAGAGGCTCCGCACCGTAGTAATTTGACCTACATATTTACGCGATACAAAATTTTATGCTGGTTGTTCAATTTTAGCAGAACTTATGGAAGTACCCAACTTTGAACCTCTCAGCTCAGTATAGAGACATTTTCTGAAAATCAACCAGTAGAGTTTATCTCAATGAACAAAACTATTTGTAGATTTTCAAAATGTCTACCAGGTTGAAAGGTGTCAAAGTCAGGTGATTTATTGTATATTATTATTATATATATTTCTCTCCTAATAAATGAATGTGTGAATTTAAAAATATATAATGACATATTGTTAATATAAAGCATATGAATTTAAAAACAATCTGACGAATTCAGATTAATATTAATATTAATTTTTTCCTTAAGATTTGTCATGCGATTAAGATCACTAGATTCCCAATAGTATATCTATAAAAATAATTTATAATATTAAAAATAAAATTCAATTAGTCGAAAAAAAAAAAATAATCAAAACAATTACCATCTGGTATAACAAGATCATTTTGTTTAGTGTGGTAAGCTAAAAAATAAAAGAAAAGAAATAAATTTCTTGAAAATATATATACAATAATAGCAATAAATGATACACGGTTTAGCGGTTATCAGACCGATTTAATCAGTAAATCCATTATATTGAGAGAATTTACTCTGTTAAATCGAGACTTTTGTCAGGCACCTGCTAAATCAACGTAGTAATAATAATAACAATTTTTACCTTCTTGTTGTTCTAATAAATAAACATCATTTTATAGGTAGTTAATAAATATTTAATAAATTAATAATAGGCCAATTAAATTTAAATAATTTATTAATTCATTCATACCTCGAGAAGCATTTTTTGGAGTAGGAAGATTTGAAAAATGATGATGTTTGCTGGTGAGATCAGTGAAATTAATAGTTACTGAATAATTTATATTTTTTCTATTATTATTATAATCATTGTTGTTATCATTGTTGTCATCATTGTTGTCATCAATGTTGTTACCATCATTGTTGTTATCATTGTTGTTGTTTTCGTTTTTATCACTTTTTAAAGATTTTATTAATTCTGTAGCATTTGATAATCTGTTAAAATTATTTTTAAGGTTTCTAATAAATTTATATCTACTTTTGGAATATCTCAATTTTAAATTTTGATCTGTATTATATAAGTCTCTCAATATTTCTTTTACTTCTATCCATAAAGTTTTTGCGTCAGGTCTATTGTCAGGATTAGCATCCCAGCACTGATTTAGTAATTTTTTAAACTTTTCAGGAAATTTATTTGGAATTTTTGGTCTTATTCCATTTATGATATTTATTGCTAAATCTAAATCACGTGCTTTATTATAAAATGGTGGAATACCAGAAAAGATTTCCCACATTATTACTCCAAAAGCATAAATATCAGATTTCTGAGAGTAATTGCCTTTAGTTATTACTTCAGGAGCCATATAAGGTAAATTACCATATATGCCTCCAATTGGTTTATCTTCTGGACCACAAAAACCCATATCATTAACATAAAAAATATTTGCATGAGAATGAAGTAATATATTTCCAGGATATAAATCTCTGTGAACAAATCCTAAATTATGAATTTCATTAAGATTAAGTATAACACATGAATAATTTTGAGTTTTTTAAATAAATTAAATGAAGAGTAATTTCTAGCCATATATTCTCTCAGGTCATACTTATATTGACTTAAAATAAGCATATGTCCATTAGTTTCTGGATTTTTTGTTAATCCATAACAACCAACAGCATAATCTGAATTCATATTAATTTCACAATGTGATTTAACCTAAAAACAATTCAAAATTAATTAATATTATTATATTTTGAAATAAATTTAATTGTTAAATTTTAAATTTTAATATTACCTCATCTAACCATCTTCAATCATTTTTGTTTGCCTTTCTAAGTTCTTTAAGAACAATTTGATGATCTCCACTTCTTTCTAATTCTAACTTTTTAGAATTCCATTTAAAGTAAGGTCCATCTCTCAAAATTGCAGTATATATTTTTGCACATCCCCCTTCAGCTTTATATTCAATATCACTAAAATTTTCATATGGTATCCATTCTATAACATTACGTGGATTAAATGATTTTTTTTGAAAATTTTGAATTAATTGATCAAATCTCTTCATTTCCTAATGTCCAATTATCAAAATTATTTATCAAGTAATTTTTCACGCAAGATTCACAATATGATATAGCAATTACCATATTTTTACAATGTTTACATTTTCTTCTTTTGTTGCTACCTTCTTTGATATTTCTACCATCTATAAATTATTCACAAAATCATTTATACATAGGTAAACTTGATAAGTCGGATTTGGCTTAACTCAGACAAAATTCTTCAGCCCTTTTTTTTCAATAATTAAAATTTCTTGATAAGTCGGACAACATATATAAACCTTGTTAGGCTGTAAGTCGGATGACTTCACCAGCCAGGTATAATAAATTACTCTTGATAAGTCGGAACACGTGATTTTTTGATAGACAATCTTTACTATTTTAGTAACATATACAAATTATTCGTCATGATGATTTAGAAATAACATTCTTGTTTGTATCGTAAACAATATATTTCATAAGTTATATCCATCGATTATATCATTTATTATCTCATTGATGATTTAGAAAGAATATTCTTGTTTGTATCATATGCAATATGTTTATATTTACTATCTCATCTTTATATCATATCATTTGATCATTTAGAAAGAACATTCTTGTTTGTATCGTAAACTACATTTGTATTATATATATCATTAGTTATATCATTGATTATATCATTTAGCAACTTGTAAAGAATATCCATTGTTATATTGCAAAACAATACATTTATGTATTTTTTAAAACAAACTAGTATAGATACTTATTTAAATAAAGAATAGTAATTTTTTGTTTATCTTCTATTTGTTTTATTAAACGTTATTCATCTTCTGTTTGTTTTATTAAATGATTATTTTATTTTATTAAACGGTTATTCATCTTCCATTTGTTTTATTAAATGGTTATTCTTTTTATTATTTTATAAATAAATATTTTTTTCAAAGTTGGATATTTAAGTTAAAATGTAAAAAACCTATTTTGCAAGTACATCAAACTCTTGCTACTTGGTTAATTATTGAATGTTTTAAGCGTGATATATAGAACGCTTACAACAGTTGTGTTGCAAATTTAATAATTAAGTGTAGTACAAAATAATCATGTTCAGCTGTGTCCGACTTATCGAGTTTACCTATGTAATAAAATTAATTTTAAACCCCCATAACTTTTTATTTTACTAATTAACTTTAAAAAATCACTCTATTACATTGTTGCTTATGTTCCAAAGATTACAAAAATAGAGAGATTTTTATGGACCAACAAATATTTCCAAAGTTATCAGGGTTTAAAGATTTGCAATTTTTTTTTGATATCTTTAGATGCGGTGCACCGTAGTAATAATAAATAAATTAGATAAATCGGATAAACGAATAAATGAATAAAACAAACAAACAAACAATTCGAATAAACTAATAAAAAAACAAATAAACGAATAAAACGAATAAATGAATAAAAAACCGCATAAAATGAATAATTCGAATAACCAATAATTCGAATAAACGAATGAGAAGAATAATTCGAATAAACGAATGAAAGAATAATTCGAATAACTGGGTTGTATTAAGGGACTTAATTCAATATAATAAAGATTTTAAACATTTTGTATTGTTCTCATTTGAATTTTTGGAATTTTTTAGTCTCATATTATTGATTATGATTTAAATGTACTAAAATTCAAGCATGTTATACAATTTATTATAGTTTATTATTGTTTTATTTCTATAATAATTATTCAATTATTTTCAGTGGTCCGCAGATTCATGATTTTATAAAAAAATAATATGAATTGGCTCAAGTCAACTTTGAGTCAGCACTTTTTTATATGTTAGCTGGCTCGAATTCGAATATTCCAGTCAAGCTGAATTCGAGCTAAATATAAACTTGGCTCAGCTCGTTTGGAGATTGAAAAATGGTCATATTTTAACAGTCTTTGCTTAATACATAAAATTTGTTTTTATTATAATAAAAATATAATACTCTCTGTATCCATAAACTAGATGCATTATATATTCAAAAATCTCTCTTTTTCATGGATTAGTTGGTTACATTACAAAAGTATGTAATTTCTTTTTAATTTGTCAATCACCTCAAAAAAATATCTTGTGACCTTATTTAATTTTGATTAATTATCCAGACCCATTTGCATATGAAATTCGGGAGCTTGGGCTTTGGGACTTTTAAATCTCTCAATCTCAATGATTTTAATCTATTTGAATTTGGAATTTTGGACTGGGCAATAATTCGAGTAGCAAGTATATTATTATCCAAATATTTCCAAGTATTTTGAATAACAAATTGTTTAGGTAAAATTTTGTATGTCCTCAACTATTTCGACTTGCATTATTAATAATTTTTTAAATGTGTTCTGAAAATTTGATTCACATAATTATAAAAACCAAGATTTGCATTAATACAATTAGTTGCTTAATTTGATGGCCACATACAATAGAATTTTCCCTGGCCCTGTTCAACTACCAATTAAAGGAAATCATGTGATTTATGGTTTGACCCATGCTATGATTGGTCAATTAGATAAAGTCTTCCCAAGTTTGGTAATAAGTTTTCCAAATTTGGTAGTTTTCAATAAACATTGCAATTTTTAATGGTAAATTTTCTACTATAATAATAAGGGATTGACCCAGCTTGCTTGCAGTTATCTGGTTTCAATACTTGTTACCAATAAGACTGAAAAAACATCAACATGATCTTATGTTTATTTATTTTTATTAATAAAAAAATTCTTTACAAACAATATTAGTTATTAGTGTAACAAAAATAACATTGCAGTAAAAAAAAAGTATAAATTTAAAAAAAAAAAAATAGAGTAAATTTTTTTTTAACCACCACAGCCACAAGTTTAATTAAGTTCATCCTTTGAACCAAGGCTATTATTTTTCATTAATTGATATAAACTTTATTTCACTCAATTACTTTTAAAGATGAGTAAAGACGACGAATACGATTATCTTTTTAAAGGTTTGTAAAATAGAATTAAATGTGTTTCTGATGAGGACGACATTGTTCATCTGGAAAATTTTTTTTTTGAAAAAAAATTTATAATGATACAAAAAAACTTGTATAAGGCTTTTATTTTATTTTGAAATTTGAATTCAATAAAGACAACTGGCTTTTTTTTTTTGAGATGAAAAAAAAGGCTCATAAAATAATTTAAAATGGAAATTATTAATTTTTTAAATATCTATTTAATTAGTTGTCTTAATTGGTGACTCTGGTGTTGGTAAATCCAATCTTCTTTCTCGTTTTACACGTAATGAATTCAATTTAGAGTCAAAATCCACTATTGGTGTTGAATTTGCTACTAGAAGTATTCAAGTTGATAATAAAACAATTAAGGCACAAATTTGGGATACAGGTTCTTATCATTTATAATTCATTTATATTGTTAATGTTTAACTTTATTAATTAATTGACGAATTCCATATGTTTTTTAGCTGGCCAAGAACGTTATAGAGCAATTACAAGCGCGTATGTAAAGATTATTATTATTATACAATCAATTTTATTAAAAAAAAACAAATAAATAATAATAATTATTTTTTTCACCCCCAACTCGATAATAATAACAGATATTATCGTGGTGCAGTAGGTGCTTTACTTGTTTATGATATTGCTAAACATGTGACATATGAAAATGTTACTCGTTGGTTAAAAGAATTAAGAGACCATGCTGATAACAATATTGTAATTATGCTTGTTGGAAATAAAAGTGATTTAAGGCATCTTAGAGCAGTTCCAACTGAAGAAGCTAAACAATTTGCTGGTTTGTAATAAATTTAGTTAATTGATGGTTATATGAATGATCATGATGATAATAATAATAATAATAATAATATATATATATATATATAAATTTATTATTACCATTATAAACAGCTGAAAACAATTTATCATTTATTGAAACGTCTGCCTTGGATGCTAGCAATGTAGAACTTGCCTTCCAAAACATTTTAACAGGTAATTTATGATTTAACTAATTCGATTAATTAATTTGATTAAAACAAAAAAATTTTTTTAATTAACTTATTTCCCCTTGTTTTTAAAAATAAAGAAATATACCGTATTGTATCCAATAAAGCTTTGGAAAACAACAACGGTGATATTGCTAGACCAACTGCCGGTGAAACTATTCAAGTCACCTCAATGCCTGATGATGCTAGTAAAACAACTGGCAAATGTTGTTAAACAATAGATAATAAATGAATAAATAAATTGATGAATTAACGAATACATTAAAATATTTAAGCTAATAATAATTATATTATTATATAATTAATCTTTATCATATATTCCATTTATTCATTCTCGATTTATTTTTATTGTAATGATATATTTATTATTAATTTATTTTTGAAAATAATAGTAGAAAAATTTATTTATTTATTATTCCAATGAAAATAAGAAAGTATAATAAGATTTATTATTTAAGATCCCTTTTGTTATTATACATTATATAGATATAATAAATAATAAATAAATAAAAACTTTAAGCAACTTAATTGATTGGATTTCTTTATTAACAGATAAAATAATATTATACTTAGCAGTCGAGATAACTTTTGCATAGAGTTATATTTAGACAATTATGATGAAATAATAATATGAGTCTTGTAAGAAAATAACATTGCCCTAGTAAAGATCTCACTGACTATAAGTTATCATCATTATTATAAAAAACATTTATTTTCATATAGTGTCATATAATGAATTATTATTGCCAAAAAAGGAGGAATTTGTATATAAAATTTATACTGAGGTATTTGATAATGTTTTGTTAATTCTGGTAAAGAAATTTTTTTTCACAAGTCAAAAAAAAACAAAGGGCTTTCTGGAAATGAAAAAGAATTTGTAGATAATGCAAAAAATAAAAAGAGAAAACCAAAGGAATGTAACCAATGTAAATCAACAAGATACTGATAGATTCTGTGAAGGTTGCATTAGGTTACAATTACAGAGTCTTTTCACTACTTGGATATCTGGAAATAACGTAATTGATGATTTTATTCAACAATGTCAAATGATACCTTTTGAGTAATTTGATGATATAACAAAGTTAGCTGAAGGTGGGATTTAGTTCAATTTATATTGTTACATGGACAAGATAAAGAATAATTGATTATGATGAAAATACAAAGGAACTTAGTTATAATGGAAGGAAAGATGTAGTGTTAAAAAGTTTAAATGATTCAAGTGATCCAGAAAAACCATTTTTCGATGAGGTTTAGTTGTCATTTAAAACAATACTGTATTATATAATGCTAATTGATGTTATATTATTTTCAGGCAGTGAATTATTCTAAAATTAAAACATCACTGATTGTTCAGTGCTATGGTTAAATTATTTACCAGATGGAAATTTAAGGGATTGTTTACAAAAAAATTATTTAAATCTAACATTGAAAGATAGGACTACAATTATGTGCTGCAATATTGAATACATGAAAAAGATTTAATCCAGTATTAAAAAGATTAATTACAAATTATGACTCTGCTATATTAGAACCATAGTAGCATCACTATGAACGAACACTCGATTTTTTAACCCACATAAAATCTCGTAATGATTCTGTTTATTTACATATCTTTATAATTAACACAATATCAAACATTATTATCAATTAATTCTTTATAATAATCATTAGAGATATATTTTGTTATTATTACATTATGTTATTACGCGCTATTTATCTTATAAAATTAGACTAGCCAAAAAGGCAAGGAACATCCTTCAGGATGCATTGTTTATAATTTTCAAATAAGTAAGAGTTATTACACTCAGAACCAAATAAGTTATTTTGTCAACTCAGAAATTCCAAGAGATCATAATATATTATAAAGGAAATTTATTTACTCCAATGTTGCTTTTAAAGTGCTTGATTTATTAATAAAATTAATTCTTTTTTCGCTTGTGCTTTGTTGATACCTAAAAAGGCAAATGATCTTTGTACACGTGATCAAAATGTCTTACCTGGGGGTAGAGTAAGCGGCTACTATTAAAATGATATTAGCTCATATATGTCAGCGCCCTAAGTGATCTTGATTTTAACTCTATTCTCTAAATGTTGATTTTAACAAAGGCGAATTAAAATTTTCATTAATTAAAGTTTATTAATTACTAATAAGATTATTTATGATTTATTTATAAAAAGGATTGATGATTGTTCTTTTATTGATACCAAAGTGAATTTTGCATTTATATCAAATAAACTATCTAACTGTTAAAAAAAAGTTAGAAATACGAACCATGAAAGAGTATGTTATTTGTAATATATAACATTACAAGATGGGTTCAATTCTCCGTTATCGAAATAATGTAAATGAATAAATTGTTTTTTTTTTGTTATTCTCAAAAAAGTTGATTCTTCACTAGAATAAATTAATAAATCCAAACTACAATTTAATAATTTATAAAAAAAAATTTTATATAATGTCATTTGAAAGCTTATTATCACCAGGGAGAAGGGATTTATAACCCATGAAGTAGGTGATAAGTATCATATAACATTGATAATGAAGTGAACGATAATGTTTTGGTTAATTCTGATAAAAGATTGTTGTCAAAAAATAAGGAATTTTCGTAGCTCATAAAGAGATATAATTAGTTTATAAAATTTAAATATGAGTAAAAATAATAAAAGAAAAAAAGAAAGAAGAATAGCCGTCCATCTGAAACTTTAGAAAACATTGCTATAAAATTTGAAGTATCAAAATCACTAGTCAAAAAGCACCATCTAAAATGAAAATCTAGTTATTTTAAAACCTAACCATTTCTCGTTAATTTGACACCATTAAATTTATAATAGGGAGATTTTTCGTTACAGTGTGTTCACTGTAATTATATTGGTGTTAAATTAATTTCTTTTTTCGATTTTTGACTTTGAAATAACTATGCATAATCACGTTCGTGCTTCTTGTTGTTTATTGTGAATCGTATTTTTTGTTGTTTGTTGTAAATCGTATTTTCTTTCTATTTGTTGTATAAATTTGTTGCAATCGTATTTCTTGGTAATTGCTATTGAGCAAAGAAAAAATGATAGATCAATGAAAAATTCACATAATTAACAAAATCTCAATTCACTATTAATTTACTGGGCTGATAAATGATGTACAATAATAAAAAATTGTTCTCTTAATTAATTTCATTACTTGGAGCGACAAAAAGAAAAATCTAAGTTCTGAAAAGGAAATTTCGTTCTTCCGAATGATAATGATGATAATGATGCATCATTCATTATTACACACTAGAAAAGGCCAAGTAAGTCGAGATCTTGGAGAACGCAGAGTAAAATTTATTGAAAAAAAATTCTTGACTGGCTGACCATTTAACGGTTAAAAAATTCTAAACGGTGATGTAACTGAAATTCGTGAGCCACCTACTCACCCTGAAGATAGCTTTGTAAGTTCTTCATTTACAAAAGGCGAACTGAAAGAAATCCCTATGATGCACAAAATGAAGAAGCAAGTGAAGAGATAGATGAGTTCTTAGTGTACATAAATGTATTTGCCAAGGCTAAGTGTTGTCGTTTTTTGTACTTATCAACTTAATAATAATAATTTTTTTCGGTAAAATCTAAATAATTCTATTAACAGCATTGAGGAGGCACTCGATACTAGGCTAGGGAAAATTATGAATTCATTTCAAACACGAGTCTTTTCCTGGAAGATTCATGATTGGCGTCAAATGGACAAATTTTTTATCATAATTAACCAACTTTTCAATTACATTACAATATTCTCTAGAGTTCGAATATTAGAAACGAAACCAATTCTTTTGTGCCAAGATATGCCAAGAGTTGGTATAGAATTGATATTGGGTGTATTGTCGATATGGAGTTTGCGGATATTTTCATTAGATAAGTAGAGGCGATGCTTAGGCCTAATATTTACAGTTTTCCTTTATCTGAAATGAGAGTGTAGAATAGAAAAGGCTGCATCGCATCTTTTGAGAGAAAGAATGGAACAAGAGCATTAAGTTACTTGACAAATCTTCCAGCCTTATACCAAGAGTTCATGGCAATATAAAAGAATATCACAATGAAAAATGCTGCCGAGATTTCAAAGAATTTTTCTTGATAATTACGCTGAAGTACATGGATCACCAAATTCAGAGAGAAATGTAAATTAGCTGTGTCTGTCCATCAAGATTTTCTTATGGGCCTTAAAATATGATGCTCTTTCAAATTATGAGTCCAAGAATGTATTCAATACAAAGTTCATAAAGAAGAGGCTAAAAATTTATTAAAGAAATATAAAGAATAACTGGCCTATTAGATTTGATCATTGTTATTAGGAAAGTATAAATAAATTTTATGATCCTAGGCACGCATGATATACTAAATTCAAAAATCATATGGTTTTGGACTGATCAAAAAAATCAAATCGAAAAGCAAATGTCGTTATTTTGCATTATTACATGTCAATTTACATTTAATTTTTCACCTTAAAATTTTTCTATTATTATAGTGTGTATATACAAGCAATATATATTAATTATATACATGTATATACATGTTTGTATGTATGTGAGTATAAGCAATATATCTCATATATCATGCCTGATATATGTAGAATAAAAAAAATGGTTAAGAAATACAGAATAAATTAAAAATAAAAGTAAGCAATATATTATTGTCAGTGATATTATGTCATTGTTATTAAGCAATTAAATTAATCAATTAAAATAATTAATAATCCAATTTTTTTTTACACAAAGGACATTCATCTCTCAACTTAATCGCAGCTAAATAATAATAATAGTATGTATATATATAAAATAATTCCTTTTAAAAAGTTTTTTTAATTTCAAAAATATAAAAGTATAATTTACCTGCTACACACGATCTGTGAAAATAATGTCCACGACAAGGAGGAAGTTTGACTACATGTTGATCAGCAGTAATTGTATTTGGATCTTGAAAACCATCTAAACATATAATACAACTATCTTCTGATGTAACTGTATCATACTCAACGGGTTGTAAAATAGAATTATCGTCTACATACAATTTGTTAATGTTTTATTAATAATTTTTAATATATAATTAGAATTATATTGTAAATATATATTACCACTTGCAACTCTTCTAACCCTTCTTGTTCCTCCACCAACAATATTATACTGTACAAATCTTCCAGTAGAATAATTAAACCTGATTTCATAAGTGTCACGTATTGATGAAAAATATCCTTTTCTTGGTGTCATAACTGTTTTTTTATTTTGGTAAGCTTCTTCTAATTCCGCTGCACATGCCAAATCGTATGGAAGCCATTGATCTGCGTTAGCCCTCCATTCCCACTTTTTAAATAATAATATATATACATATATATATATTAATAAAAATTTAAATATAGCAATAATTTACAATTGTTATTGTAATTATGATTAAAATTAATTTCTAGATAGTTAACCTGAACTGGTAAATCTTTAGCATTTGTTCTGGTAAGAAAGCACATTGAACAGGTTAAATCAATTCCCTTCAAAAAAATTATAGGTATTCTTGTTATTATATTATGGATATTAATAAAACTAGAAAATAATGAAAGTAAACTCACTCGGTTAATAAAGGTACATCTTTCGCAAGGCCATTGAGGATTATTAGTTACCGACATTTTTTTTATTATGTTCAATTTGAAAAAAAATTTATTCATTCTGTGGGAAAAAAAATACCCTCTTAAAAATACACTACTACAGCAATTTTATTGGCTAAATTTTGTGCGCACAAATAATCTCGAGATAGTAATAATAATAGTAGAGTTAATACGAACGGACTAACCTTCCGGTCATTATCGATCAATTCCTTTTATATCTGAAAACGTCATCGGATGACGCGTCATTTGTAAAAAGTCATGTTATCTGTAAGTGTAAATTTCCCTTAATAAGCTCCACATGAGCCAAGCTAGCTCTTGGCTCACCCAAAAAATTACTGGCTTGAGAGCCAAGCTTATAAATAGCTTGCTCGGCTCATGTGTTGGCTTGGTTCAAGCTAAAGACACCTGCTTTAATTGGTTATTTGCAGCAATGATAACTACCATATCTATTTACAAAAAATGATAGTTACCAACAGCTATTTACAGCATTTGTCTTTATTTCAAGCCAAACTTGCTTGGCTCATTTCAAGCTGAGTTAGCTTGGCTTGTTTTGTAGCTCGATAATTTCAATTGATAATCACTTTTCTATTTGTGGTAGAAAAAAACTTGCCTACTTCTTTTAGTACTAGTTATTACAAATTTATCTCTCTACTATTGACACTTTTAACACTTTTAACACCATACTATTTTTATGAAAATGAATATTAAGAATAAGGATAATTTATATGTTAATGGTGTGAATATGATAGTGGATATGAATATGAATATAAATATAAATATTAATATGATGAATATAATGGCAACAGAAACTATAATGATGATGATGAGAGGGGTGAAAATTAAAATGAAAATGGTAATGGAAACAAAAATGATAATGGAAATGAAAATTAAAATGGTAATGATAATAATACTTCCTCTTCCTCTGCTAAAAATGACTCTCTTGTTTACAATTACTTTATTTTGGAACCATCTGATGATCAGTGGTATTGTCTTAATCACAGGTAATGGTAATATTAATACTTGTTATACTTAAAATATGATACGGTATATTATATTTATATTTTCAAAAAAAACAATAGCTAGGTTTTGCTGATAAAGCAACAACAACATTTTGGTGACATATCCAAAAAACATCATCAAGAAAAATTAATAAAAGTGGATCTATAGACAAATATTTCAGAAAAAGAGAAAATAATTATATACATACATACATGCAATAAATAATTTAATAATGAATTTTTAAATTAATAAATGTGGACATAAAGTCTCACCTAAGCATTAGGAAAAATATATTTCATTGATGCATTTGTTGAACATAAATTGGAAAAGGTCTATTTATCCTCATACTCTCAAGCTCTTTTAGATTCACATAAAACGCATTTGGAAAACGAAGCATTGAACTTTTTAAAAGGATGCCAGGAACATTATCAGCAATCTGGAGCAAGGATTGCACGAAATCATGAAATTGTCAAACATGAAGACTCGGCAATATTCCAATCAATGGCATTAAAACCTTTAAAACTTGATATTAAAGAATTTTTTAAACAAATTGAAGAAATAGAGAAAAATTGGTCCAACATTGTTACTTGGTTGGAATGATGAATTATACCGATGCAGGAAAAATCCTTTTTCCTGCACTAAGTTCTATGGATGAGGATCTATCCAAAATATTGCCAAATTCAACAAATGTGCAAGAATCTATGCATTCTCGATATTACATGTGTGGAACTGCCAATCAGTCAATTATCACAGGTATTTATTTTATAAAAAATAATTGATTAACTTAATTGACTAATTGATTATTTATTAACCTTGAACTTATTTCATTTAGGTCTTGAGAACCTTCTTTTGTTTGTAATAGCTTTGGAAGTTGATTATGAAAACAAAAGTAAAGGGCATTCCTTGAAGTATGGTCATGATGAACCATGGAAAAAAGTTGCAGAATTATATGGAACAACCACATCATCCAGAGGAAAGAAATCCAAAGGTGCTGGTGTAAATGATCGTAGACCACCAGATACTGCTAAAGCCATTTTAAAAAATAAATCATCTAATGATAATAAAAATTTAGATGTTAACAATCATAAAAAGAAAAACAAAAAGTAATTGAACTTCCCAATCATATCCACATTGGCGAAACTCATGTTATATTATATCATGCTTGGAATTACTGTATGTGAACTACCTTCATGCAATTCCATGGTGGTCAACTAATGTCAGAACAATTACACATGATTCTGGATTAAAAAAATTATATATAAGTTTTACTATCTGAGATACTGTTAATACTCTAGGAACCAAAAATACAAAATCTACCTTCAATGAAGCCTGTGAAATTGTTCATTGCCATGTTCTAGAAAAAAAATGGCAAAAAAGATAATGAGTTTGGATCATTATCCTATTGGTTTGAAAGTATTATTTCAGAAGAAAAAGAATCAATAAAACTTATGACACGGTTTTGGATTGCAAATCTGGACATGTGAATCTGGACATGTCAAAGTAGCACCAACACCTATTAAACCATTATTTCAAATAAATGGAATTGATGATTTTGATAGCTCTCTTTTAAGAATAACCAAAACCTGATGGGACAAGTTTCTGCATTATTTGCAAAAAAGAATGAATTTATCAACAATACACTTCCAGACTGACCTTGTCCTTATAATTGTGCAAACCTTCATCATTGTACTAGCAGAAAAATATTCTACGAAGAATACATAATTTCTTTGCCATATACCTTGATATTTGAAATAACCCAAAGAGATGGTGCTGATTATAACTCGTCAGAACAATTAGACTTCCCTTTTCAGCTTTGTTATCAAGAAAATGAGATCACTATAGAATATACATTGACAGCACATGTATACAGCACATCATCAAGTGGACAGCATTTCTACAGTGAAGTAATTTGAAGCTTTGACAATCAAAGTGGTGTCTATAAGTATGATGGCTTAAATGAGGGGGCAGCTGTTGTAACAGTTCTTTCTCGTTCTTAATTGCGAATATGATGTGGCACAGTAATACAAAATTTATTTCGCGTAACTATAACGCGTTAAATTAAAACGAAACGTTACAACTTTACTTATATTATTGTTATATTACTTATTTATTATTACTTATATTATCATTTATATTACTTATATTATTATTATTTATATTATTTTCTTATGTATATGAGTTACAAATTAAGTGCTGGAGCTTTCCGGGAAGTTCTAAGATATTATTATGATTGATAATAATTTATTTATTTAATTGTAATATTATATATAATATGCATTTTTGTATAAAAAGATAAGCTTTCCGTAATTAATAAAGATAACTTGTATTTTTAATAATAATTAAAACAATTAGTATTTTGACGTAAGGAAAAAGGGTTTCCTTACAAAAATAATGATTTTGACAAAATAAATGTTACTCAAATAATGAGAAATAAATAATTCAAATAAACCTTATTCAAATAGAAACCCTAATCAAGCAGTATAGTTGTATAAAGTGATTTTAATTTAGTTTTCCAGATTTGGTGACTCCATAATAAATAACCCAGATCGCAATACAGATGACTTTTATGACTTTAAAATATCGTATCTATATTATATTAATATATTTGTGATACATGTTTGTGGCTAAAAAAAAAGTTTCTAGAAAAAAAATTTTTTTTTTGACAATATAATAAAAAACTAAAATAATTTTAAAAGATGGGAAACACTTTAAATAAAAATAAGCATCATGATGACACTTCTACTGACAAAAATGATGAATATTCAAAGGAAGGATTGACTGAAGGATGGACTAGTGGCAATGAAACATTAGATGAGTTGATTAAAAGTACACAACTTAAAGCAACAAGATATGGTAATGATTATTATCTTCAATGGATTTCTTATAATGATTTAACAAATATTGAAAAGATTGGTGAAGGTGGGTTTGCAACTATATACAAAGCTACTTGGATAAATGGTGAGAAATATGTAGGTGGAAATAATGAAAGAATTAGTAAGGATATGATTGTGGCATTAAAAAAACTACATAATTCACAGAATATTTCTGATGAATTTCTTAATGAGGTAAATTTTATTTATTTTCTGATTTTTTAAATATTATTCTGAAATTCAATATATTTTTTTTTATAGTTTAGAAATTATGTTACATTTCATGGTAAATCATTTATAAATAAAATTTATGGATTATCACAAGACCCAGATACAAATAAATATATCTTTATAATGAAATACGAGAAAGATAGAAGATTTCAAGATTATGAAGATCCATATATTAGAAAAGAAAAATATGAAGATTGTGAAACATATTTGATCAATAAAAATCTAGAATTTTATTATAAAGATATTTAATAAAAAACCAGGTCACTGAGTGATATGTGGTCTTTTCATTGAATTAATGTGTTTAAATTCAAAAGTAAGATTTTAAGGTGGTTCTTGAATATAAGAAGGGACAGTTTTTAATGATTCTAATAATTTTTTTGTAGTATTTTTTGTTTAACAATTGATAATTCATCTTCTGACTTAGACTCAGCTGTTGGTTTTACATAACCAATAGTTCTTTACTTTAACAAGAATTATATTGCCTGTAATTACTCTTTTATCCGAAAGTGCTTGATTGAACCATATCATCAATGCACAGGACACTTTTCAGCTTTATCTTTTTGTCTATTGGTATCATTAGGGTTGATGAATAGCCGTTTACCAAATGCTACAAATGGTACGTAATAAATTTAAAAATCTATATAAACGAAGTAAAATTATAACGGTATATACGCATTAGTATTAATAGTAATAAAAAAATAGGGGATGGAGCGTTGGGCAAAATTAACTTCTAATTCTAGTAACCCCTTAGAAATTTTTTATAAATGTGACCTTCATAAATTTGTCTCCCAAAATTTCATACCCTAAAATCGGTGGATATGAAAAAATATATATAATTAATGATACACTTGTAATAACTATATAATTATATATATATACATAGGGAATATTTAGAATTTTAAAAGCAATTTCCTGATGTTTTACTAAATAAATATGAGAACAATTTAATAATAAAAGAAAAGAACACTAAACCCTTTTGTAGTTGATAAATTCCAAATTGAACTTGAAAAAAAGAAAAACACATTTGATTATCCTGATGCTCTGTCAGATATGAGAATTTGCACATCTTCCGAAGAACAATTAGTATTAGGCTTCGACTTCTTATAACCGAAAAGAACGACACTGATTATACCTCTTGCTTTCTCCTTTGGCTGATTTTTTATTACATCAGGAAAATGCACAAACATTAACAGATTGACATTAAACGCAGACTTGATGTAAAGATTATCTGCTAGGATTATAACCAAATAATAGACACTACTGAACTGAGGTAGACCTTATACATTTATTTCTTTTTAAAAAGGGCAGAAATTCGATGGCAAGGTTGTGGTTTTGATAGATGTTTCTCAGTTTGCATTTTTGGTGGCAAGTACAGTCAAGCCGAACTTTTGGGAATCACAAAAATAGGATCGGCTTATCAAAATTCGGTTTATAATGTTATACGTGAAAATGAAATTATGTGAATTCGCAATTCACATGTGAAATTCAAATTTACATACATGAAATTCAAATTAGCCAATCAGAATTTCACCTCACTCCATAATATTTCAATTTCACATAATTTCAATTTCACATACAACAATAACAAAACGATTTTTATTAATTGTTCAAAATAAATTCGGCTTACAACGTTATAAAATATAAATTTTACAAAATTATTC
>CAUDNR010004615.1:0-41233 GCA_958430865.1 Entrophospora sp. SA101 | reverse complement strand
ATTTTCGTTAAATTTAGATATCGGTTGAGAGAAACCATTGAATCAATTGGATCATATGTAAGAGAGCCTGAAACTATGCTCTTGAGGAATGGTAAAAACTCTGGATAAAAAAATCCATCAGTGACAGTGACCATTAGAATTGAGAAAAAAAAAGAAAGAATATTTCAAGAGACATGCATATTGATAGAAATTTTGATGAATATGAAAAAGATATATAGTAATAACAAAATCCCTTTTTTTTTTTATGAAATACTCGTGAAGAAAATATGGGAGGTTCCCATAGCTTACCTTCGTACATAGCTCAAGGGAAGAACAAATTAAAAACAATATAGTAGGTGGAGAATGTTTTTCCAAGGCAATAAAATTCCGAAACAAATTTAAACAACGGGGAAAGATCGCGAGATAGTAATTGCAATTGTAATTGTGATTGTAATTATGGTAAAAATGAATAATAATAATATTTAAAGAAATAGAAATTATAAACATACAAACGAATTATTTTATTAATTTGTATTTAATATTAATATACTTTTTACTACTACGGGAGCTTAATTGTGGTTGATTTAATTTTAACCACGATTAAGCTTTTGTTTTGTAAGGATATACGGCGGAACTGTGTTCAAAATCATATTAATATTAACATTAATAATAATATTTATTATTATTATGGCTTGGAAGAACTCAAATTCAATACATATCAGCCAATTTGGTTTTTTGAATCCTTTGTTCAAACCTTATATCTTATTGTGTCTCAATATTAAACACGTTAAACATGATGTGTAAACTGGTCAATAGAATTATAATTAACCTCCAAAAAATTTATTTGCTCCGCTAAAAAAACTATTTTACTATTTGATACAAAATCAGCACATATGGATAAAATAAAAAAAAAAATAATTATAACAAATAATTTAGGAGATTAAATTAATCATCCATCGATTCTTTCTTTTAATTATTAGAATCTAATGAAATCAGATGTAAATAAAATATTGTCAGTAATGATTAATGGATAGTAAGTTCCAATTAATTAATTAATAATGAAATTTTTTATTCACCTTCAGCATTTAAGAGAAAAGAGCTAAAATCAAGACTATTTAACGAACTATCATTACTTGTATAAATTTTTAAGCTTTTTGATTTAGCAATTTCTTCATCTAAGATTCTACTTTTATGATATGCACCTGGGTGTGATTCGTGTACTTGTTGCAAAGCACTACCACCACCACTACTAGTAGTATTATTACTATTATCATCATTATTTTTAAAAACTTCATTACATTTATTTCTAGCAAATTCCCAAAGCTCTCTACTAGTTGGTCTTTTTAATGGATCCACATTCCAACACCTCTGCATCATTTGTGCATAATCATCAGGCATTTCAGGTAATATTGGTGGTCGTAAACCTTCTGCACATATATCAAAAATCAAACGATGATTGTGAGCTCTATTGTCAAATGGTGGATGACCTGCAAATATTTCCCACATTAACATCCCAACACTATAGATATCAGATTCTTTGGTGTTCTTTTTGCCTCTAAGTACTTCGGGTGCAACATATGATACAATTCCATAGACTTTATCTGATGATTTTTCATCAACTGGTCCACATAATCCCAAATCTGTAATATAACAAACACCTTCACTTATTAATATATTACCACTATGTAAATCACAATGAGTTAAATCTTTTTGATGTATATCATTTAATGCATCACATAAATGACAAAATATTGTAATTCTGTCTTTTAATGTTAAATGACTTTTTTGCAAATAACCCCTTAAAGTTCCTTCTGGAACATAATTTAAAACAATTGCATAATTTCCATTATCTGGGAATTTGGTTATACCATAGCATTTAACAATCAGTGACGATTTAATTTTACAATAATTCATTGCCTGTAATTAAATATAAAATCAATTAGTATTTATTATATAATACAGAATTGTTTATTTTATTTTAAATGAAAACTATCAACCTCATCAAAAAAGCCTTTTCCTGGATTACTTGAATTATTTAAACTTTTTAATACTACTCCATACCCTCCTCCTAAATAACTAAATTCCTTTTTATTTTCATCATAATCAATTATTTTTCCTCTTGTCCATGTAGCTTTATAAATTGAACTAAATCCACCTTCTGTCAACTTTGTTACATCATAAAATTGCTCAAAAGGTATCCATTCTAAAATAAATCTTGGAAGTGATGAAATCTTTTGACATTGTTGAATAAAGTTATCAACTATGTTATTTCCAGATGTCCAAGTGGTGAAAAGACTCTGTAATTGTAAACTAATACAACCTTCACAGAACCTATCAGAGTATCTTGTCAATTTACACTTGTTACATTCTTTTGGTTTTCCCCTTTTATACACTGCATTATATAATTCTAACTCATAAATAAACTTTTCCTTACAATATTCTTTTTCATTTTCAGAAAGCTCCTTGTTTTTGTTGACTAATGAGAAAAAATAGTCTTTTCTACTTTCTCTGTCAGAGTTAACAAAAGCATTATTATACATTTCATGATCAATTTTATGTACAAAACCTTGTCTTCCATATGATAACAAATAATTATATGGCATTATATAAAGATAATAATAATAACGGTTACATTATTTCCCTTTTCTTTCTGGAGAATTGAATAACGTGTAACGAACAATTTTTCGTACAACAATTTTTTTGATGAATGTAAATTGAAAAACGAAAATTGCATTATTTAAAGAACAACTCCTTCATAACCAAACTCCAGTGATAGATATATCAATAAAGAAATTCAACATTCTCAAAAATATCTACCAAAACCTGTTTTATGTGATATGTAAAGGTCGTTCTAAGTACAAATATTGATCAACCTATGTTGCTTCAAACTCAGACACCAAAGACAGCTCAAGCACATTATTATCAATTTAATACAACTCATGTGTATGTAAAGTCAATTAATAATAAAAGAATGGTTTTAATTTGTAAAAAAGAAGAGGCAATTTTATTTTGAAAGAAAATACATGGAAAAAATAAGTAGCCTAATTAAGTGAAATTTCTAATTCAAATCCCATGATAATTATTCTTCTTGCGTCATTGCAATATACATACAATGATATAATAATTCTTTATTCATCCCCGGGACACATATTTTTACATGGTTGGAACTTTTGATAACTCTCTACTTTATCATTATCATTATTGCTTGCTTATATCAAATGTTTTTACTTACGTCAAATGGTTTTACTTATGTCAAATGGTTTTACTTACGTCAAATGGTTTTACTTTCGTCAAAATGGTCCCGGTGAGAACCGCCTTTAGTCAATATTTTAGTTATGTCAATGGCTAAAGTCAAAAGTTTCATCATACATCATTAGCTCACAATGTTAATTTAACATAGTTATTTACCTTTTTGAATTCCTCTGACGAATTTAGATATTGCTTATATGAATAGTTCTTTAATTAGTTGAGCCAGACCACATAATTTGCCAATCTATTGAAAAATTCAGCAATCCATCTAATTTATGAATATTTTGAAAGTAACTATGAAATATATCACATCAATCATCCAATTATAATCAAAATGAGCGGTGGTTCCAAGTATTCATATCAGCCGATTTAGTTTTTTGGGCCTTTTTTCAAACCTTATGTCTGTCTTATTGTGTCTTGATGTTAAACACGAGTATTTTTAATGTGTAAACTGGTCAGTAGAATGATAATTAACCCTAAAGAAAATTATTTGCTCCGCTAAAAAAACCACTTTACTATTCAACAACCCGTCAAACCAAAGAGCCCACCTCGAAACCAATGGGTTTTTGCTAGTATAAAGTATTCATAATATTATGATCATACTGTACTGAATTTTGGGGGTCAAACAAAATCAGCGCATGTGATCAAATAAAATAATAAAATAATTGAGAAATGCTAAAGATGAGTATGTTAACAATATATATTCATTTATTTTGAAGAAAAAAGAAAGATATTACAGAAGAAACTCGTGTTTTTTTAAATTGTGATTTAAACGTTCTTTATATACAACAGTATAGAATTCAACGAGCTAGGATCTTTAATACAGAATATTTTACTAAAAGGTCAGCAGAAACATAGATAATATCTTGAGAAGCCCTCTCTTAATTTTTTATACTTAGTGACGTCATTAAAATTTTCATGAACTTGGAGGCTTTTCCAGCTTGATATATAGATCTATTAGTTTTTGCAAACTATCATCAACCTTTTCTATATTATCATATTTTTATTTCTTTGATAATTTATTATTATTATTGTCATTATTGTTGTTGTCATCATAATTATTAATTATATTAATGTCATTATCGTTGTTGTAATTTTGATCTTTGTTACAGGTATCTATTCTTGCAATTTCATTTTCGTTTGGCTTTCAACTATTTCTACGTAAAAAGCTATTATTATTATATATATTAATATAAATTATAATATTAAGCAAATAGGCTTTTATTTTAAATGTTTCAAAAAAATAAAACATTGGCTATTTACATCATTCTTTGAAACTTTCTAGACGTCCATTATCGTTTAATTGAGCTGAATATTTGTTCTTATTCATGTCAAAAGTAATGCTCTTGAGTTTTTTTGTTCAAATTGCTGTTTATACATTTTTCAAAACAAAAACAAAAAAGAAGTAATGTTTTTTCAAAATTCCATTGGGTAAAATTCATAAATAATTGGTATTTCTGAGGAAATGAATGACCAGTCATGATTAGAGCTTATTGGTCAATTCAAATTAGCCAATCCCCATCAGAGTTTCATATCCAAACACCCCACCCCAAAATTTTAATTATAAATTTCAATTTCATGATTTTATGATGACAATTTTTATTTCTGCCCTTTCACTTCCCAGACCTTCTATACAATTGGATTCAGATTCAATTACCACATCGGAAACTATAATAGCAGTACCCATAATCTTTGCCTGCTTTAATTAGTTCTAACCAGCCACAAAAAAAAAAGATGCAAAATCAACTAGAATGTTGAGAGCTAGAGATCATTATAATAGGTGAACATTATGAGTTTGTTAAACGTAAAGTTTGTTCCAACAACAAAAGAGAGAAAACGTTTAAACATAATAACTCTACATGTATGTAATCTTTCACATAATAATTTTCAAGTTAAAATTTTTATTATGAACTTAAATAAAAAAATGCATTGAAGTTTTAAATTTAAATTTATATAATTTATTCAAATCATTCAAATCGTTAATGTTACGAATTGTTCAAATTGCTGATGGTTCAAATCATTCAAATCATTGATGGTTCGAATTGAATCATTGAATATTTAAATCAAAATAATTTTTTGACTATGATTCAAGTTGGTTCGAACCAGTTCATAAATAAGCTCTAGTCATGATGTTCCTGATTTCTAACAAACTCATTGGTCAGTTAACAAATATCAGCGGAAATGAATGACCAGTCATGATGTTTCTGATTTCTAACAAATGAATAAAATTTATTAGATGGAAATAAATGATCAACCAGATTTCTAGTAAATGGATGAAGTTTATATGAAGTTCAGAAAACTTGATTGTATTTAAATGCAACTTTCTATATATTAATATGTTAATTTATATTGGTTTATTGGATGAAATTAAATTTCTTGTCCTGATGGTTGGTTAATATTAATGGAATTTTGTAGGTTGATCCTTAACATTTGAGACACAAAAATCAAGGTATATCCTATCGCAGATCATTGGATTGGGTGAATATATATATGTAATTAATTACCAGATAAGTACATTTGATAATTTAGCGGTGATTTCCGATGAATTTGTCAAAAATGATCAATCATTTGAATCTGTAACAATGAGAATTGTTGATATTCTTTGCAGTCTATTGAAAGGAGACACTGATCAAGTCGAAGCAAATTTAATGGTAAATGATAGTAAGTATATATTTTGATTTTGAGTGTTGGTGGCGTTGGGAGAGAGGAAAAACAATACAAATCTATTATATTTTATATTTATCCTACTTTATTTTTGTAGAAAATATTGGTCAATCAATATTTAAAAACTTTTCAATGGAATACCAGAGCTGATAAATCACTTTCAGCAATACCTGAAAAATTGAAAGAAGTTAGTCTATGTTGTATATTTATGTGTAGTTTGTATAAATATTAATAATAGTGTTATTACTATTGTTTTATTATATATTATTTTAGGAAATAACAACAATTGAGGATCTGATTAAAGCAAAATCTGCTCACTATAATCAAATTAAAGAAAATTTACAAGTACTGGAATGAAAAAACACATGTATTTATATTGTTTGGTTGATTAAATATATAAAATATAAAAGATATATTTTTAATCAATTAAATTTATTTCAATAATTAAATTATTAGAGGAAATTTTGTAGTTTGTTATTTGTTAAAAAAGAACATTTTGTTTTAGATTCTGAATACTTGGAAAGTAATACTTTTGTGGATGTTGGTAGCATTTAATGATGTGTTAAATCAAAAACTTTTTATATTAAATTATTATCATTTAGAAATCTTTATAAAGAATGGTACTCTAAATATGAAACTATTACTCAAATGATTGTACTGCAATCTTCTCAGTAAGTCAAGAACATATTATGTTTTAAAATACGTTATTCTATAAAATATATATTATATGACCAATTAAATTTTTTACATTTATAAATATTATGTAGAAAAATTGCAGAAGATAGTGATTATGGATTGTTTACAAAAGGGTTAGTGAAGAGTTTGCAAATAAATGTAGAGAAGAAAAGTTTATCATATGAGATTTCAAATATAATGAAGATGAGATGGCTAATCATCATAAAGAATTTTGGGAAGTTGGAGCTACAGAAAAAGAATTATGGGTAAATTCTCCCCTTCAATATAAATTTATTAATTATGTTAATTAATTTTACAAAAAATTAAATTATAATACATATATTGTTAGACATCATTATTAAGATTGGCAACTATGAATTTTGGAGAAGTATTTGTATCATGAGATTTAGACTTATTCTATTACTAACTATCCTATGAAAAAAATGTCAAGAAGGTTTAATTTCTTAGAAAAACGTTTACAAGAAAGAAAGTCTTAAATAAATACTTTCGAATTCTTGCAGGGAAAGTCTAAGCAAGTCTATTTTCTATAAACTATAAATAAACTTTTTGTAAAATTTTCTTCATATAGGCTTATGAATAATAAAAAATAATAAAAAATGAAATAATTAATTTTCTTGAGGAACTTCAACTTGCATTTTTTTGCCGTGAAATGAATTATTCAAAGGACATAATATTAGGATGATGCCATAATTACTGCACCGTGACTTCATTCGCGTAAGAGCAATTGTTTTTCCTATTCATATATCTTACTCATTCACACATTTACATATATAAATTGATTTTTCATCGAAGTGATGCTTACTTGAGTAACGAAAGATGTAGTTTTGATTTGAATTCATTTACTGGTTACTTTAAATTTTTTCTTGGAACATGTGAATAAATCGAAAATGTGACATTAAAAGGTATATATATATATATACATACATACACACACACGTCCAAGATCTCACGACGAAAAGAGACTTCGAGAAAATCAAAGTGAAATATATATATTCCTCAAAAGATTTACTGATTTATAACCATTATTTGGATAGTCTGATGCACAATTGGATGAATGAAGGGTTTTAGTTGAAATCAAAGTCACTAATAAGAATGTATACCTTGTAATTTATTAGTAGCATAATCTAACATTGTGTGACACTATTTTGTTTCTAAAAAAAAACGATTTTTTTTTTTCTAATTATACAAAATCTCGTCCATTCTAATTCATCAGAGTTCATTACTCCATTCAACAAAAGATGCTGTTAGAAAATCAACTCGCATTATTTTAAAATTATAAAATCATTCATATGAAATAGTTTCTTTGATAAGCTGTTGGTTGGTTCTACCAATCAATAGACGATAATAACATATGTTTATCATCATATCTTATCAAAATATTTTTACTATTTTTTTTTTACCAATAAGGCGTTTTTGGAGAATTTTTTATAACCGGAAAGATAACCCATTTTTATATAGTAAGTTCCATTTTATCTTGAAATTTAAGATGTTCTCTTTAGAAGATTTTATTTGATAATCATATTAGCCAAACTTGGTTAGAACAAGTAATTTTTTTCTTAATAACCAGGACCTTGTTTATTTATTTAGAAATTTGTTGATTGTGAGTGAATACCGACGATTGAGATTTAGACTTATTCTATTACTAACTATCCTATGAAAAAAATGTCAAGAAGGTTTAATTTCTTAGAAAAACGTTTACAAGAAAGAAAGTCTTAAATAAATACTTTCGAATTCTTGCAGGGAAAGTCTAAGCAAGTCTATTTTCTATAAACTATAAATAAACTTTTTGTAAAATTTTCTTCATATAGGCTTATGAATAATAAAAAATAATAAAAAATGAAATAATTAATTTTCTTGAGGAACTTCAACTTGCATTTTTTTGCCGTGAAATGAATTATTCAAAGGACATAATATTAGGATGATGCCATAATTACTGCACCGTGACTTCATTCGCGTAAGAGCAATTGTTTTTCCTATTCATATATCTTACTCATTCACACATTTACATATATAAATTGATTTTTCATCGAAGTGATGCTTACTTGAGTAACGAAAGATGTAGTTTTGATTTGAATTCATTTACTGGTTACTTTAAATTTTTTCTTGGAACATGTGAATAAATCGAAAATGTGACATTAAAAGGTATATATATATATATACATACATACACACACACGTCCAAGATCTCACGACGAAAAGAGACTTCGAGAAAATCAAAGTGAAATATATATATTCCTCAAAAGATTTACTGATTTATAACCATTATTTGGATAGTCTGATGCACAATTGGATGAATGAAGGGTTTTAGTTGAAATCAAAGTCACTAATAAGAATGTATACCTTGTAATTTATTAGTAGCATAATCTAACATTGTGTGACACTATTTTGTTTCTAAAAAAAAACGATTTTTTTTTTTCTAATTATACAAAATCTCGTCCATTCTAATTCATCAGAGTTCATTACTCCATTCAACAAAAGATGCTGTTAGAAAATCAACTCGCATTATTTTAAAATTATAAAATCATTCATATGAAATAGTTTCTTTGATAAGCTGTTGGTTGGTTCTACCAATCAATAGACGATAATAACATATGTTTATCATCATATCTTATCAAAATATTTTTACTATTTTTTTTTTACCATGTATCATATCTGAATGACGGAACAAAATCCTAGCTTCCTAGGCCGATATGTAAATATTTACTAGTTAAATACACGATTAATCGAGTCAAACAGGTTTTCTGTAAAAAACAATGAAATTTGTCCGAGAAGTTTTATTTAGAGAAACCAGTTAATGCTGTAAGTTTATATATGAAAGTGTATCTTTGGGGAAAGAAAAAACAAATTCCGTAAATACTGGGTAAACAAAGTACATATTAATACCAACACGGAATTTGCTAAAAAAAAAAACTTTTTTTTTTTTTTTTTAATGCGGAAAAATGGAATTTTCTTCTACATTTTCCGAAATTGGGGGGATTATTTTTGACTATTTTTTTTTTTTTTTTTAAAATTTTTTTATCTTGAAGAGGATTTTGTTGTTATCTAATTATTATTCAAAGTAATAATTCATATCGGAATAACCCTTATCCCGAAACAAAGCAGCTTTTTTTTAATATTATCAATTAATAATTGACCCATCAGCATTGTGCAAATTATGCAAAGTTATTTTGTATTACTTGCAAATGTAGGAGGATTCTCATTAACAATTAGTTTTTTGCAAGAGATCAATATAAAGTTAGCAAATCATCTGTAAGGAATAATAATCATATTTTTTTTAGAGAAAATTTTAGAGAAGGCAAAGAATTTGGTAAATTGATAAAATAAAAATTTTAAATTTTATTATAGAATTGAATAAAGTTTTTTGTTTATAAACCTGGCGCCTCTAATACTAAACTTATCACAGGCGAAAAATCAAAATTTGACTTGTGCAGTAAATATTTGTAACAACCCATTGTTGAAGCTTTTTTTTTTTTTTAAAAAAACAATTCTGATTTCATTTTACGAATTAATCGACAAAATCCAAATTTTAAATGACATACATTCATACCTAAATATGTCACATAATCCATAAATTCAAGGGTTTGAGATGTATGTACAAGAACAGACAAAAATACTTCTAATTTATAAATGTAAACAAATTTGTAAATATCAGTAGTAGTAGTAAGATTAGAACAAATCATAAATATTATTTATAAGGTACAATGAGGATAATACTGAAGAGGAGGAAGGAGTTTATTAAAAAGTTTGAAGAACATGTGCATTTATATAAATGTTTGTAAAATATAGATTATCATAATCCTGAATTTTTGAGACACATCTTATTTTTTTAAAAAAATATTGATTTATAAATTTTTTATTTTTTACTTTGATGTGATTAATGTATCGTACCGTCAAAATTCGTGAATTACAGCAATTTAGCATTATGGTATAAGCCAACTTGATCATAAATGCATCATCTCCATAAGTGCATCATATGTCTTGTCCCAAGCTTAGATATAAATGTTTTATTTTCTGCACTGCCCAAACTCATTCCATATGATAATAATAATAAAATGCGCACATGATTTCACGTGATCATAAAGTAATATAAAATTTTGGTAATTCCCCGTGTTACATGAAAAGATTAGGCGCAAAGAATTATTAAAATAACAGAATAAGAATACAGGCGATGGAATTCTATAGTTATTATACATATTAAGGATTACATTTATAATTCTTGCTGCAAAGGCTTTAAATTTAGTAATTATAAATCAAAATAAAATCTTATCTAATTCCCAAAATGTATAGTAAATTCATCACAATAAAATCTTTTGACTCATTCATAAATCAGCAATTAACCAACAATGGGTAAATCAAAGCTCTCTTTAACCACAGGATGAGTTTTCGAAATTTCATTGTCATCACCATCATGTTCAAAGAATGATTGTGTACATTGACAAAAAAATTAGTTTCATCACACTCACTATTCGATTTGACATGCAATGAACATACTAGAAATGAATTTCATAGGATCTGTTATAATTTGTGGCTGCGTTCACCCGATTTCGTGCATTCATATTAACATACCATCTTCAAATTCATTTCATCTAATCCTATAACTAAAACCTTTTTGTAATGCGAAATTATCAACAAGAGTAAGTTTCTTCTAGATCCAAATATAAGTCGGTGACATACTTTTATAAAAATTTACATAAATTGACGTTCTGGGCGGATATTTTCTTACTTGTACATTATTTCTTATCATTAAATAAATTAAAAATCTGCTTGGCGAACTTGTACGTTTTTTTATAATCGATTAAAATATTGGGTAAATAGACTAATTAAACAATTCAACCCATGTTTTACTTTAGTAAAGTACAAATTCCACATGCAAGGATTTAGTTGAAACTTCATTATAAGAATAACAGTTCAATTGCTTGCTGAATTAAACTCTGTTTATAGAACAACGTTTGTATGAAAAAATTTAATTGACGTTTTTTGGATATTTTTTTTATCAAAATAAAAATAACCGAAATTTTGTATTTCGTTCGGGTCAATGAAATTTTCCTTTTTTAAAATTTATCATCAAAATGCCGCCATGCTATTTTTATAAAATCCCATATATAGAAGTTTAAAAATGGATAACAATCTACGATCTACATGGATTAACTGTATTGAAAAAATAGTCGTACAACTTCTAAACTTATGTTTAATAAGGGTTCTCTATTTTTGTTATTAAAAACTAATAAATAATATCTTAATTTATATAAATAAATTGTTATAATATGATCAAAACCATAAAAGTTAAATAAAATGAATAAACTATTGAGAATTTGTTACATTTAAATTTTGTAAAGCATAAATCAAAGTAAATAATCGGCAATGTAAACATGATAGAGTATTAGCTGGCGGTCTGGTGTTTGCAATCACCAACATAATCATATAGTCAAACAAAAATAAATAAATAAATGGAATTTTAGACAATAGTCCCCTATATGTAAGAAAAAAAACTAGAATGTAAAGTTGAATTATTCAATGAATTTTAAAAAAATGGGTTTCAATATGTTCGAATTTCAGAATAAAACTTCCAAATTTGGAAATCTCCCTGACTATTTTATTTGGGCTAATAAGAGTAATGACGCGCGATTATTAATATTAACATAAATGTAAAACAGTTTGATCACTCAACTTCCCTTTCAAGACCAAAATCTTTTGTTAAGAAGAAATGACAACACATGAAATTGTAAATATTGTAAAAGGACAAAGTGAGGTTGGTGATGACAATGATGAAACAAATGAACCTGAGCCAATGATCACGAATATAGAAGCTATGAAAGCTCTGGAAACCGCACTTAAGTATGTACAGCAAAAAATTTTAGATATTGATTTTCAAGTAATTAGAAATGTCAAAAGATTAAAAAAGCGAAATTTCTTACAAAAATTCTCAAGAACAAGTGCAAACAAGAATAGAAGATTATTATAATGTCAAAGTTTTACCAACTGTATTTTTATTATTATTTGCATCACATGATTTAATCAAAAAATTCGATTTACTCGGTTTAACAGATAAATTTCCTAGAATAAACATATCCTTTATACCGAGACTCACTGTGTACTAATGTATCATCTTCTCACAACAAATTGTCGTGTATAAATTTTCTTGTAATATTTTTTTTCTAAACATCTATTAGGTTGAACCTGAACCACATACCCATGAGTTTGGTTCAAGTTCGGCTTAAAGTTCATGATCTCAAATGTTATATATGTGTTCAGGTTCAAAAAAAGTAGTTAAGTTTGTTCAAGTTGAGGATTCAGTTGAACTTGAACCAAACCAAACTGATCCATCAAGCAATTGTAATTATGAATATTGATGGTTGATAATGACATTTTCACATTTTTTAGCAACATCTTTGCTAAAATTCATAAAAACAATCTTATCTTTGGAGAATACCAACACTTGTTGTAGAATATCTAGCTCAGCTTCCTCGGTTCATCCTTCTCAAAGTCTTTAGATCGCCAGCTCGGAAAAAATTTTCCCGCTGTTCTTGATTATGTCACAAAGGCAGATAAATGACATTGAGTTTTACATGATCCTCCAAGAGATAAGAACAGGAATTTTGTCTGTTAGAGGCAAACAAATGATCCAAGCGAAAATTAACCAAGAAACTGACTTTTGTAGTTTCTATGATACCACACATATAATTGGTACTCGAATATTCTTTAAACACCTCCCTTTTGATGAAACATGTAATTATCCAATAGTTTCTGAATGCATAGACACACTGGAATTTGAAATGACCACTTAATTCAAAAATTTGACAAACTTACCTTAATGTATTGTATTTACAATGAGGTACACATGTGATGTTTCTTAATAATAAACTATTTGATGAAAACATATGCAATAGAACTATTGGAATAGTGATGAAAATTTGTGATAAAGAGAACCCCTTTCCTACCTTGACCAGCACAAACAAGGTTATTATTCAAAAAGAAACATCTTATTTCGAAATTTATGGTAAGGGAGCATCAAGAAAACAATTTTCTCTCAAGAATACATGTCCATAAATCTCAAGGATTGGCTCTGCCACATGTAACATTGAATGTTGATGAAAGTAAGGGCAGATCCTTAATTTTGATTATTCTCAATTAAAAATTTCTAGAAGAGGCCCCACAAACTTCATGGGTTAGTAACAAAAATTCCTGTTTGTTATATGACCCAGACCAAAATTAAATTTAATATACTACTTTTTTATATTTAGTAGAAGAAGAATTTAAATTATTTAATCAATATTATTTAAACAACTTGGCCCTAAGATTTGCAATAATATTAAAAAAAAAGAATCTGATTTGACCATAATATATATTGACATTAAAAATTTTGAAACTGCCTATGAAATTAAATTTTAACAATCAATTTAATTGATTTAATTGACCGATTGATTATAATAATTCACCGATTTTATTGTTTTTTTTTTTAATATTGTTGTATATACATGAAGTTTGCAATTCACATTTTAATATGTGAAATTCAAATTAACCAATCAGAACTTCATATTCAAACATCCCACCCAAATTTTAATTATAGGTTTCATAAAAGATTTTACTATATACAGTGAGTTTTATAGATCTGCAGATCACTCGTGACAAAATATATCATTTTCATTGTGCCCTTGAATTTTCATGATAGATTAATAGCCTTTTGGCCTTATAATTTTTCATATTATTAGTCAGCAATTGAATAAAAATTCACTATTAAAATATGGATCCTAAAAATTTTAGCACTGAATTCTTTTTAATTCCAACCATTTTAAATTTTTATTAGAAGAAAAAATTTGACAGAGAAAATTTATTTTTAGAAAAAAGAAATGATTTGTGATTTAATTTTCGTGAATGAATTAAATTGATACGTAATATTTTACTTGATAATTTGGGCTGGAATCAAACAAAATTTTTATTTGATATGACTTAGTTCAATAACTTTTAACCAAATTTGTCCCCCCTAACACCAAATTAATTGGCCTTATTAATGGTTCGTAAAATTAAATAAACAATTTGACCCTATTATATTTACTGATAAAAAAATTTAATTGAGCCAGCTGCAGCCTGTATAATTTGCGGGACCTGTTAGAAGAGTATAAGCTATGAGTATTGATTACAAAAACTGACAACGCTGTAAAAGAAAATGAATATTGATTGAAAAATTGAATCTAATTATTCCATATTAATATTAATACAATTATACAATAACAACGATATTGTAACAATTGAAAATTTCTCAATAAAATTTAATTACATATATATACATATAACAATAACAATTCTGATAACAACGAAATCCGATTTTCATCTTATTGACATGCGCAAAACACCGTACTATAATAATAACAACTAGGAAATTTCTATAAGAAATTTCTATTTGAATAAACGAATAATTCAAATAATAACGAACGAATAAGAATTTGTATTACAAATAGAAACTTTACCTTTCTCGGCAAGTTACTTGTTGTTAATAATAAAGACTTTTCTGTTGATTGTACACTCCCAATGAAAGAAAGATTAATAAATCGTAATTGATATCAATACATAAACTAATTATTAATGTTTAATTTATTTGTTCATTAACCGCCCAATAAACTATGTAAAAAGTGTTGCAGTAATCTTAAAAAAAACCCCCCGACTTTCTCAAAAGAATTCCATCCTTTTTGTTTGGTTGCATTTTAATTTATATGATGACGAAGTATAATGACGTAGTAGATATCCCCACAAAAATCTAGAAATAAATGTATATACCATATGCGGAATCTTCAGCTAAAAGAAAGCAAATGAGGACATAAACAAAGAACAACCAAAAAACCAAGTAAATATTTACTCCGCCTCTATTTTTAGAAACATCTTGTAAGGGATCGATCACTCGCATTATTCAAGCGGTCGTTGTAAATTTCAAAAACGTTGTACATCCAAATCTGTTCAGGACAAAGACACAAAATACAAACAATGCACAGTCAAAACCGGACTAAAAAGATTTCTTAAAGATAAAGATCTTGAACCTCCAATCCAAAGCGCTTGAAGGCTCCTGGTTGGCTAACAAAGCAGAAATATATCACGTGGCCTTTTTGATCAATCCTCTTTCAACACAAGCGAAGATGCTTTCAAGTATATGCGGTAGCGTTTCCAAGCTGTAACTACATACCAAAACACAATTGACACCATCAAAGAACCTGTCATAAATAAAATCCGAGATACACTCTACACACAATATCGCCTCGAGGAATAGGATTGGACAAATAAAAAAATCATTAGGGCAACTTCTCTCTTCTGCTGCATGACAATATGTTACAAATTGTCGGAACCGACTTAAAAGATGGTAAAATATAAATTATTAAGATTCATCAACCTCAAAAACACATCGGCTCTATCATAAATTATTTCATTACTAAACTTGAAAAATCGTGATCCCTCTTCCTTTCCTTCAAGGATTATTGATAAACTCTCTACATCATATCCACAATAACTTCTTCACTTTATTACCACATACAATATATTTACTTGAAAGTGCAACAGACATTATTCCAAAATCAAGCTCTTGGTGGTGCATCCGTAGAAGCATCTTGGTAGTCATATCTTCCAGGTCTCCGCAAGATCCTTTCTACCTTTATCAAGCATAACCGGGAACATGATCCTTGTCTCTTCACACTACTGCCTGAATACTTTTTACAACAAAAAGTACATTTACATTACATGTACAAATCAACTGAAAAAGTAGGATTAACAACCATTCAAAGATCCAGAGCTGAAAGAAAAACCTGGCGTAAAGTCAACATCCAAAATCGACAAACCGATAGTCTGCAGAAGATAATAAAGAGGATACTGATGAAGAAGGATCGAATATTGATTTAAATGGACGCAAATTATTTGGGCTGGATCCTGGAAGGATAGGTCCGTTTGTAACAGTGAGTTCCAAGTGAAAAAGTTGCGAGTTGTTCCTAGAAGCCCTATAAAAAATTAGTATGGTTTTTCAGGGCAAATATGTATGGAAAAGTGCTCTTTTAATGAACAATTCCGTACATATTCCGTACATGATATACGGAAAATTATGGAAAAACATACTAATTTTCTAGAGAAGGAGTACTGGAACTTAGCAGGGTTTGCCCATGCTTGCAAAAAACGTGAACTGTGATTTGAAAACAATAATATCTTCAGGCTGTTATTCAAGATGAGTTATACTTTGTTAATTTAATTTGCTATCAAACAAGAATAACATTTGAACATTATTATTTACATACCTTTCACCTAATACTAATACAAAACTTACTAATGTCTATGAATATGGCACTTGTCTCACTTACGTTCTGTTTTGCCTTGATTTTTATGGTGAATGTTGCTGGCATTGTTTGCGATGGAAATCTTTTATTAATAAACAGGAGGCCTTTGATATCTGTGCAAAAGAATAACAAATAGTAATGGTAATGATACGATAGTTGCATTTGGCGATGGTAAATCAACATCACACAGGCATGTTCCAGGTAATTTCATCGAGAGCTTTCTAGAGACTGCAAGGTGACGAGTTCTGTACTTCCTCAATCTGTTCTTTGTGTGTTGAGTAGCTTGATAAGCATCGAAAATTATGGTCTGTCAGAGTCTCTGTCTGATACATTGGAATCGAGATATTAATGCTGCCCGTAACATAAGGAACATTTTTTTGCACGCAAACACTTATGGAGAGAGACCTTATCTGTTTATAAAGGAGACTTACTGACCTTTCCGCTGCCATTTTAATTGTGGAAGGATATGGTGGCAGCGACAACAATGATGACTTTCTATTTGTATCTTTCTGTTTTAGCGTAACAAGATTTACTTGTTAATATGAATACATTATTTATTAACAATAATGTACATATAATATAAATAGAAAATTTAAAGGTTTTTTTTTTTTGGAATAGAACTTTCTTTTTAATCAAACTTTTACGATGCTAGCATTTGTTTATATTTACATGATTTTTTTCTTTGCAAGTCCATACTTAATTAGTACTATAGTAGCCAAAAAAACTATCCACTATTTTTACAGGAATGAATGATCGAAGACATCAATATCAGTGAAGCATTAAGGCTTTTGCTGAAAATACATTGATCATCCTAGAGAAATTTTGTTAGTTGGTATTTCATTTTTCCTTTAGAGTTTGCACATTAATCTTAAATTCTTATGAAGATAATGTGAACTTGATTATCTGATCAATCATTGATATGCAATAAAAAGAAACTAAAATTTGGTAAAATTCAATGCAGCAGCCAATGTTGTGAAAATAAGTTTTTTATCATGAAAATTTATTTTGCAAATCAAATTATTTTATTTAAACGAAATAAACAATAAATAGATGTTATTGAACTTCGTAAAAAAAATGAACTAACTTATATCTAATAAAAAATCCAAAAGAATTAAATAATATTTGTATTAAAAGAACTAAAATTGTTAAATTTAGTTCATTCATTGGCCCTAATTTTATTAATAATAAATTAATTAATGTTAAATTATTGATTTCTATATAATCATTATCTATATTATCATTGTTGTCTATATTAGAAGATATGGAAAGAGTAGTGGTGGTTTTATTTGTTAGTTGATTAGTTATTTTAATTATTTTTAAATATGAAAATAGTTTTATTGTTAAAGATGTATGAAATGATAGTGGTTTTTGTATTCTAATTCGTGAAAATTCTAATTGTCTTGTTAAAGGATTAAATCTATCACACAATAATCATAATAATATTGATTGATAAATAAATTTGATAATATATAATGATAATAATCTTATATATAATAGTTTATAAAAATATACTTACTTTGGCATACGATGTCTTGGACACTCTAATATTTTAAATAATTGTGGCAAAGAATATAAAAAATTTAATATTTGTGGTATAAAAAATAATAATAATGTTTTACTAAAATGCCCCAATATCCCCACTACTGCAAATGACATTCCTGCAAAATAACAAAAAGTATCTCCAACAAAAACTTTTGATGGGTACCTATAAACAAATGTATTTTTCAATGTTAAAGATATTATAATATATAAATAGATACACATAAATTTGTATATAAAATCTTACCAATTATGAACCAATAAACCAATAGAAACTCCAATAAAAGGTAACATAAAATATAAAGAGAATAAATGAGCCTCAATACTTAATTGATTTAAATTCCCTTTGTCATTTATAAATAATAAATCATTGATCACAATTGATATAGCAATAATCAAAGATTGTCCTACTTCCACTCCATTTATACCTGCCAATATATTAATTGAATTGGTACAAAAAACTGACATCAAACTCATATATAAATAATAAAATACTCCTATGTAAAAGAATTTTTTTAGAATATTTAAATAATGTTATTTTTATTGCCATCATGATCATTATAATTATTAAATAATATTAATATTAATCATTCACTATAAAGAATAATATTACCTAAATCAACATATCGACCAAATAAAAATCTTAGAGGTATTGGCATGATAATATGAGTTTCACCAAAATTAACATAATAAACCATTAATAATGGTATAGATGCTATTCCTGGTAATAACAATTTATATCTCCATCTAATAGAAAATACATCATCTGCAAAGCCCAAGAAAATCATTGATTGTAATGACAACATTGCTGATAGAAATTCTCCCAACTACTAATACATTTTCAATAACAACAAAATTAATTTCTAACTAGAGTTATATATTATATAAACAAATAGTGTGCATATAAATAAATATTACCTTGTGGTGAGGAAATGTTGGAACGAGAGAGAATTCCTCTGACCTTATAAAAGATTTACCTTTATCTTCTGAAAACCATTCCATGAATGGAAATGGAATAAATAAAAATAAACAAATTAAATAAACAGTTGCACATACAACTCCCATGCTTTCAGGTCTATAAATAATAATAATTGTATCTTTTTACGTGTTAATTATGTATAAATTCAAGCAATCATTGAAAAAAATATATTCTATATATGTATACATACGTACATTATAGGTTTATTAAGTTTATTTAAATCATTGCCAAATAAATTGGCCTTTATGAAGCTATCTTTTAATATCGGTACAAGACTCCATGTTATTGCACATCCAAGTAATGAGAACCCTATTGAAGCTGATATTGGATCATATACCGTATTGAAGATTATTACCAATGATAATACTATTAAACTTGTTAATGTTAAAGACGTTTTAGTTGTTATCATCTTTATTTTTTTTTAGAGAGAAAAGAAATTTGTTTTCACCGATTTTATCTTATATACTTTATTTTTTAAACGTGTTTAAAATCAATTTGTCCCGTAATGGTATTTTACCAAATTTGGGCTATATTGTGTCGATCAATATAATAAATTATTACATATTATGCGGTACAACACAATTAATTTATTTGTTCTCATTTTGAATACCAAATAAATGGACTTTACGTGGGCTAATATGATAGATCTTATTTACTTGTTGATCAGTATGAGGTAAATGAGCATTTTGGGCTATTCATAACTATAATGAGCAGTAGTATCAACACTGAAATACTGTGTTTTACCTTGGGAATAATTTTGAACAACCAGTTTTCTCTGCTCTTTAATTAATTTGGTGTTCTTATTATAACAGCTTCTTTATAATTTTGCTTTGGACAGATGTTCTTTAATCCTTTTCAGTAAATCTTTGGCTTCTTCCTCCTGATGAGGATTATAATGCAAACCAGTCCTTGGGCTCATAATTTGAATCTCTGGTGTTGATTGATGTCATACTTTCTGAATACATTATGTTTCAATTTGTTATCTTCTTCCAGACCAGCCCAGTAAATCTCTGTATACTCATTTATAACTCATTTTGGCTGGTAAAAATATAACTGATTAGGTTATTATTCTACAAACACTTCTTCCTAGGCTTGGCAATCATGAATGAACTTGGCATAATTTTCTAAAAAATTATTTACAACTGCTGCAACATTTTTATCAATCATCATCTTAGTTTTTCATTGAGGCATTCTCTTTAAATTGCCATGAACTCTTGCTAGAAGGCCATTGTTCATCAGGTCCGATTTCTGATCTTTTCAAAGTAAGTCCTACCAATTCCTACTTTTTTTGACAAAGTGGTGTGTTGTGATATCAATGATAGAAAGTCCTTTTGTTAGATCTAGTTTTCTTTTTTAAGGCATCTGTTAGTGCTTATTGATCCACCATCTACAGTTTTAAGCTGGGCTATTAAAAATATGTCTTTTTCAAATTTGGAAAGGATTCATATAATTCTGCAAATTCATTCTTGCTGAGCGACCACAATTGCAACTTTTCTCTAAAAAATCAATTGCTTTTGATATCCAGCAGGACCACTATAATTATTACTTTCATACATATATATATATTTATCACTTTTTTAAAATTGAAAGATTGATCCTGTAATGATGGATGGGGTGAATGGAATAAATTAAATTTGGATGAGTCTATAATAAACATGGTTATTGAGTAACTTACAAAAAAAAAAAAATCAAAGAATTTTGATTAATTGACTCCATGAAGAATAGTTATGGTCTAGATTTAAATTAACCTACCATCCATAATCAAAATAAGAAAAAGCAAACTAGTAACTCTATTTCATTAAACAATAAATAAATTTTTGCAATAGTTTATTTTATCAAAAGATGATTAATAAAAAAAACAACAATTTTTACCAATGAGCCTCCCTGCATATTGTTAATTGGAAACATACAATAACCAACTCTATGATATAAATCAAAAAAATTGAATTTTTTTATCACTGGTGGGTTTGATTTTTATTGAAAGTCTATGGAAGGATCTTGAGCACTTTATTGATAAAGAGACTGGGTTAAATATAATATATTATCTTCAAATAAGCAATACTGATTGTTTTGTTTAATTAATTTGGACTTCCCAATAATAGAATTTAAAATTAGTTTCTTTATAACAAGATTAATGAATAAAAAATGTTCAAGAATAAATGATAAATTAAAAAACAATTAACAAATTAAAAAATCATTAAAAAATAAATTGAAAGATCATGGTATCCAATGATGATGTAAGCTCTAAGCAAAATTTTTTATTAATCTATTGATTTTATATTTTTGTTAATTTAGATAGATGTTTTTGTTTTCTTAAAGAATGCATCATCATTTTTTCTTTAAAATTAACTTGAATTTAATTTTAACTTTTTTGTAATGGAATATAGCCATTGCCATATGGTATTTAATGATAATGAAAATTTTTATGATATTGATGATAATGGAAATATTAATAATATTATTGAAAATAATATTCATGGTGATAATGATATTGACAATAATATAAATATTAATGATATTGAATAAATAATATTTATAGTGATGATGCATCTTATCAAATTTTTGATAATATGTTGTAGAAGAGGCAGGCATTTAACAAACTTTTCTGTTTGGTAATTTATTAAATTTTCATAAAATCTTACAACAGAATAATATAAATAATCAAAAGGGAAGGAATTGGAAGGAGAGGTGCTAAATGACATTGAAAAATACTTAGTGACAACATTAAAGGATTATCAGATCCCTCCATCAAAAGATTAGCACATTATGGGGAGTTATATGAAGAAACAAGTGACATGTTGAAAGTATTTCTTGAAAATGTAATTAAAGATGCATCAACCTATACAGAACATTATAGGTGCAAACCTGTAATATCACTTGATGTTGGTTAGCTAACATCTTTATTATTATTATTGCCATATATGCACTCAAGAGATGAGGGATGACTATCTATGAATTCTAAATTAATAATTGTAATTAATTTTATCATCATCATTAATTTGCTTATCATATGCTATTATTAATTATTATAATATTAGTATGATTATATTTATAATCCTTTCTAATGAGTAAAGGTTTGGCCAACCTTTAATTATTAGTCAGGAACCCCTTTAACTTTACTGTGTTGCTTGGTGGGACGCCTCAAGTAGCATAGTTGTAAATATTTTCTTTTAATTCCTTTCTTTAGTCTAGGAGAACAGTCAGGGGACACTTAGAGGTATTTTATTGGGTCTAGGAGAACAGTCAGGGGACACCTAGAGAGTATCAACTTTTGGTCGAGGGGAACAGTCATGGGACACCTCAAGAGTATTTGGAAAACCTGGGTAGTATATATATATATATTATATGACTTTATATTATTTATACATATTTATTGGGCATGTTGAGTCAGTGTAGCTGGAATTTACATGCTCACAATAGCAAACCAATAGTTTCGTGTTAACCAATTATCAATCTGGTTGCAATTTTATTTCAAAGCATTCAATTAATAGTCTGTCAAGTGGTTTTTTTTATTTTTAGTAAAGCAATTTTTTGTTAATTAATTTTTATTGTAAGTGGCTTTATATTTATCAATTTTATTGGTTTTTGATTTTCTTTATATCTATTAATTTGGTGTAGTTAGTACTACATTGTAATTAATTCTTGCTATTTGCCAAGGTGGTTTAGTTACTTGTAAAGTTGCTTCATTAAAGTGTAATTTAATCTCTGACAAAGTTTTTTTAACTGATTCTCTTACTTTCAATAGCTTAGTGATGAAATCAATTTGATACAACTCTGTTTGCTTTTCAAAAAAATATTCAATTTCATCAAGTAAAATAAAGCTTCCGATTGGTGAATAAATATTGTTGCTGCTAAGATCGACCATTGCTTCTTGTGTATATTGATATATATACAGTGTTGAACCTATTCAAGTTAAAAGTCAATATTCATGTATACATATGAAATTAGATATCCTTATCAGCTAAATACTCACGATAAACTTGTATCAACATGATTGGAATTTTGAGCAAATTTTGAAGATTTTTGTAGAAATAGCCACTATCTATGTCATAAATTTTTTTTAGCATTCTAGCCTTTGCATCTGATCCAAATCTACATAGTTTGTTCTTGTCAGCATTAAATTTTTTTGTGTCAACAAGCTCAGGAACTCCACTAATTTCACAAAATGCTAATTCATATGTCTCAAACTGAAGATAATATAAAACCTGAAAATCAGGCTTATGACCATATACTCTATCATTTGTAGTGGAGATCACCCTTTCCTTTGATGCTTCGCTCTCTTCTTCATTCCTGTATATAAACAATTGCTTAACTAATTGTTGGTTTATTTGGTATCATTTATACAATGAAATTTTAATTACCAAGCTACTTGAACATCATTAAAATTTAACAGAACATCAAAAAATGAACCAATTTCATGTTCATAGGTACCCTCGTTGTAATCAGTGTTGAAAATTCGGTGCGGGGAATGCGGGGGTGTAACATTACACACCAATCAAGTTTTTAATTTTGGAGATAGTTTCTAAATTTGTACTGGTTACACAACGAAATTTCAACACTGGTTGTAATATGATGCTGGTATATTTTTTACTTGGTTGAGATCCCATCTCAGATTTCTAGTAATTTATAATTATATTAAACAATTAATAATATAGACTAATAATAATATGAAGATACCTACAACAAAAATTTTAGACGTTTTTCACATATATTATTGCCTAATGATGGTGTAAAGGTAGCATAGATGGAATTTCTCTTAATGGAACTATAAAACTTTTTGATTAGTCTGGTTTTACTATTAATAGTCCAGTTGATATTATAATCTACATTCAATGACATTAATGGACAGTCATGTGAAAAATTCTCAATGGAATCTTTTTTAATATTTTGAAAGATTTCATTTAACACATCATAACCATCAATTTTCCACTCAACAATTTTCTAAAAAATGTTAATATTTTTTAAATGGTGGAATTTTTATATATGTTACCAAAAATGAAAATAATAGTTACATTTACAAACATTTATATGAGTACATGTATTCTTCAGATTTCTTAACAAGTTTTTTCTCTTCTGCATATCATCTTCATCTTCTTTGCTACTATTGTTACTATCTTCATAACATTCGTAACTACTGCTACTATTTAGAGAATCAGTGTCTTGTGATTCATCATTGCTGTAATCATTGTCCTTGAAATTTATTTTGTCTAAAATTCTTAATACTTTTTTGTAACCATCAATCGTAACCCAAATGCTGTTAATAATACCTTTTTGGAACTAAAAACACACAATTAAAAAATTTTAACAAAATTAGAAGTTTTCTACTAAAAAAAGTCTGAAAACTTTCTATCTCTAAATTTAGTTAACAAATATTTGTTACTTTCTATTCATTTAACTAATTAATTATTAATTAGTTAAATGTTTGCAAAAAGTAAACAGAAAATAGTTGAGTAAAGTTCGTTATATTTGTATAATAGAGATATCTTTTTAATTTTACTTCCTCTAGCAAAAAATCTTTGCTAATGTCTTTATTTATTTAAGATTATACTTACCAGATTTGTTAATGGATTTATCAGGATTGAATGTACCTTTTTAAATGTTTTAAGATATTTATCTGAGAAACTTGAATTATCCAGCTGTAATTCTTTGTCTATTTCAAATAAAATTAATTTAAGCATGTCATTCTGTTCTTTTTTTTCGTAGAGCAAGAGATCTTGTTTTAACAAATAACAAAAACATTTAAGGACTAATTCTTCATGTTTTGAATTTTCCAATAATTCTTCGAATATTTTCTTTTGTTCCAAATAAATGAATGAATGTTTTCTAGATATTATTATTAAATTGATTAATTAAAATAAATGATAAGAACTATATAGAATATAACAAGTTGCAGTATCATCATTCTTTTTATTAATAACTAGAGTGATGAGTGACGAGTGGTGGCGATAACCACCACCATTCTTATAACACTTACTCAGGTCTCGTTTCAATGAAGTTGTCTTCGCGTTTTCTTCTTTTTGTCACTGATTTTGACATTTTTTTAAAATGAATGTGTACGTTTGTCGATCAAATAACAAATTAATTATTTATGTTTTTTTTGGGGGGACAGACGCGAATTGATTTTTTTTTTTTTTTGGAAAAACAATTTATTTTTTGACAGATGACAAAACGCGAGTGATGTTATTTGGCACGATTGGTTCTAAAAAGAAACGTGTTAATGACAGAGATACCTTTTTTTATTTGTGTTGATATAATGTGGTGTCTTTTAAATATATATAATTGGAAATCAAAACGCGGAGTAGATCTCGCTGGGTAATAAGATGGTGAACAAACGATTGGTATTTTTCTTTGCGTAATTGTTACTAATATTGTTATTAATATGATTACAAGATGTCAAGGTAGCACACCATTGAAAAAGAAACAATTCAAATATGAAACATTTCGATATGTTATGTTTGATTATCGGAAATTAGCAGGCGTTGAAGCACATATGCCACCTTGAACACTTTACAGTCATTCACTCGTTCCTCGTGTACACAAGGCTAATCTGACTGCTCACCCCAATGATACAACGATGCAATTAAATTCCAGGGGGGCGCGTTGCCCTGGAGTTTACTGGGACTGCACCGATCATCAACGACGCTTTCACTAATCTTCCCAGACCAGAGAAGGCTGCCATGTTAGATGAAAAGTCATCTGCAACGATCCTACTTCTAGGGTAAGGATGGCTCTGCAACCAAGATTAGGGGTTGGCACTGTTAACCGTTTAACCGGTTAAGATATTTTTTTAACCGGTTAACCACCATTTATTAATTTTTTTTATATATTACAGTCAAACCTCGTCACAGCGGACCTCGCCACATCACATTTCTTGTTACAATAGATTTAAGTATTGTCCTCTTATTAATATTAATTAAGACGTTTGTCATAATGATAACGGATTCTACTACTAATAATAAATTTGTTCCACAGATTTTTGATGGGGTCTTTCTATATTACAGCAGATTCACGTGACATATAAATGTCCAAATTACCAAAATTGATAGAGGAAAACTGCAATTCTCCCTTTGAAAATGAAATATCTAATAATGAAATTAAAATTCAAGAAATATAGTCGAAGAGATTTCAAAATGATGTCAATAATATAATAGTTGTTGAGAGTAACACTATGTCTAGTTTCAACGAAAGATGCCGTAATTTCCTTTGAAATAGCTTTTAATTTTCTTCAACAAAGTGATTTAGAAATAGATTGTAAAGAATTTAAAGCATTTAAACCATTGAAAAAAGTGAAATTATTGGATAATACAACCAAATATTACATCCTATTTCAACAAATAATTTTCATTTCCTTATGTATTGTTCATTTATTCATTTATTTATTTTTGTATTTAGTTTATTAATTGCACTATACTAAACCTCTCTATAACGAACACTAAGTAAATTTCTCTATAACGAATTTCCCTTTTGTCGCCCGTCTCCGATTCAATTATTAATTTCTCCCTATAATGAACGAAAGCAGAAAAATGCATATAATGGACAGAGGGTTCGGTATAGAGAGAGAGCTTTGTATTATTACCAATTTTGCCGCTGCGGATTTCTTGTCATAATAATAATAATAATAACGGATTTTTTGGCTGGAATCATGAATCCGCTGTGGCGAGCTTTTGACTGTAATCATTTAGCATCTATTAAGTGTATAATAATAAAATTCAACAGGCGCGTGATTATTTTGTAAGTAAAGAACGATCAAAATTTACCAGTTAAAAAATTCCACGTGACTAAATTAACCGGTTAACCGGTTAACTCTTAATTTTAACGGTTAAAGAATTTTTGCGCGGTGCCAACCTCTAATCATATTTTTATTTCTTTGATAATTAATTATTATTATTGTCATTATCGTTGTTGTCATCATAATCATTAATTATATTAATGTCATTATCGTTGTTGTAATTTTGATCTTCGTTACAGGCATCTATTCTTGCAATTTCATTTTCGTTTGGCCTTCAACTATTTCTACATAAAAAGCTATTATTATATATATTTATATAAAGGGTAATATTATATACAGAAAGGTTCTTTTTATGAAATATACAGAACCTATGTGACAAATAAGGATTAATTCTTAGAGTTGGTAAACACTGTGTAATTCCTGCCACCCCCAGCCCACAAATTTAATCATCACGTCTGTGATAAATGTCACATTGGTTTTACAAAAATTTTGAGCTACAATTTAGTTTCCTTTTTTATAGAATGAATTGCTATTTTTGGTAGGGTTCTGTATATTCCATAAAAAGAACCTTTCTGTATATAATATTTTCCTTATATAAATTATAATATTAAGCAAACAGGCTTTTATTTTAAATGTTTCAAAAAAAATAAAACATTAGCTATTTACATCATTCTTAATTTCTAAGCTTTTGAAACTTGCTAGACATTTAAATGAGCTGAATATTTGTTCTTATTCATGTCAAAAGCAATGCTCTTGAGTTTTTTGTTTGAAGATTTAAACAAGAATCTAATTAAATTGGCGCATTGTTCTTCAAATTGCTGTTTATCCATTTTTCAAAACAAAAACAAAAAAGAAGTAATGTTTTTTCAAAATTCCATTGGGTAAAATTCATAAATAATTGGGACTTGGTATTTCTGAAAGATCGCAGGAAATGAATGGCCGGTCATGATTAGAGCTTACTGGTCAATTCAAATATTTGGATTTGAATCAGTAATTTTGTGAAATTCAACCATTTGTTACATGAATTTAATTTCATGAATGATTTAAACAATAATGATTTTATGATGACAATTTTTATTTCTGCCCTTTCACTTCCCAGACCTTCTATACAATTGGATTCAGATTCAATTACCACATCGGAAACTATAATAGCAGTACCCATAATCTTTGCCTGCTTTAATTAGTTCTAACCAGCCACAAAAAAAAAGATGCACAATCAACTAGAATGTGGAAAGAGCTAGAGATCATTATAATAGGTGAACATTATGAGTTTGCTAAATGTAAAGTTTGTTCCAACAACAAAAGAGAGAAAACGTTTAAACATAATAACTCTACATGTATGTAATCTTTCACATAATAATTTTCAAGTTGAAATTTTTATTATGAATTTAAATAAAAAAATGCATTGAAGTTTTAAATTTAAATTTATATAATTGATTCAAATCATTCAAATCGTTAATGTTATGAATTGTTCAAATTGCTGATGGTTTAAATCATTCAAATCATTGATGGTTTAAATTGAATCATTGAATATTTAAATCAAAATATTTTTTTGACTATGATTCAAGTTGGTTCGAACCAGTTCATAAATAAGCTCTAGTCATGATGTTCCTGATTTCTAACAAACTCATTGGCCAGTTAACAAATATCAGCGGAAATGAATGACCAGTCATGATGTTTCTGATTTCTAACAAATGAATAAAATTTATTAGATGGAAATAAATGATCAACCAGATTTCTAGTAAATGGATGAAGTTTATATGAAGTTCAGAAAACTTGATTGTATTTAAATGCAACTTTCTATATATTAATATGTTAATTTATATTGGTTTATTGGATGAAATTAAATTTCTTGTCCTGATGGTTGGTTAATATTAATGGAATTTTGTAGGTTGATCCTTAACATTTGAGACACAAAAATCAAGGTATATCCTATCGCAGATCATTGGATTGGGTGAATATATATATGTAATTAATTACCAGATAAGTACATTTGATAATTTAGCGGTGATTTCCGATGAATTTGTCAAAAATGATCAATCATTTGAATCTGTAACAATGAGAATTGTTGATATTCTTTGCAGTCTATTGAAAGGAGACACTGATCAAGTCGAAGCAAATTTAATGGTAAATGATAGTAAGTATATATTTTGATTTTGAGTGTTGGTGGCGTTGGGAGAGAGGAAAAACAATACAAATCTATTATATTTTATATTTATCCTACTTTATTTTTGTAGAAAATATTGGTCAATCAATATTTAAAAACTTTTCAATGGAATACCAGAGCTGATAAATCACTTTCAGCAATACCTGAAAAATTGAAAGAAGTTAGTCTATGTTGTATATTTATGTGTAGTTTGTATAAATATTAATAATAGTGTTATTACTATTGTTTTATTATATATTATTTTAGGAAATAACAACAATTGAGGATCTGATTAAAGCAAAATCTGCTCACTATAATCAAATTAAAGAAAATTTACAAGTACTGGAATGAAAAAACACAATTGGCCAGTTAACAAATATCAGCGGAAATGAATGACCAGTCATGATGTTTCTGATTTCTAACAAATGAATAAAATTTATTAGATGGAAATAAATGATCAACCAGATTTCTAGTAAATGGATGAAGTTTATATGAAGTTCAGAAAACTTGATTGTATTTAAATGCAACTTTCTATATATTAATATGTTAATTTATATTGGTTTATTGGATGAAATTAAATTTCTTGTCCTGATGGTTGGTTAATATTAATGGAATTTTGTAGGTTGATCCTTAACATTTGAGACACAAAAATCAAGGTATATCCTATCGCAGATCATTGGATTGGGTGAATATATATATGTAATTAATTACCAGATAAGTACATTTGATAATTTAGCGGTGATTTCCGATGAATTTGTCAAAAATGATCAATCATTTGAATCTGTAACAATGAGAATTGTTGATATTCTTTGCAGTCTATTGAAAGGAGACACTGATCAAGTCGAAGCAAATTTAATGGTAAATGATAGTAAGTATATATTTTGATTTTGAGTGTTGGTGGCGTTGGGAGAGAGGAAAAACAATACAAATCTATTATATTTTATATTTATCCTACTTTATTTTTGTAGAAAATATTGGTCAATCAATATTTAAAAACTTTTCAATGGAATACCAGAGCTGATAAATCACTTTCAGCAATACCTGAAAAATTGAAAGAAGTTAGTCTATGTTGTATATTTATGTGTAGTTTGTATAAATATTAATAATAGTGTTATTACTATTGTTTTATTATATATTATTTTAGGAAATAACAACAATTGAGGATCTGATTAAAGCAAAATCTGCTCACTATAATCAAATTAAAGAAAATTTACAAGTACTGGAATGAAAAAACACATGTATTTATATTGTTTGGTTGATTAAATATATAAAATATAAAAGATATATTTTTAATCAATTAAATTTATTTCAATAATTAAATTATTAGAGGAAATTTTGTAGTTTGTTATTTGTTAAAAAAGAACATTTTGTTTTAGATTCTGAATACTTGGAAAGTAATACTTTTGTGGATGTTGGTAGCATTTAATGATGTGTTAAATCAAAAACTTTTTATATTAAATTATTATCATTTAGAAATCTTTATAAAGAATGGTACTCTAAATATGAAACTATTACTCAAATGATTGTACTGCAATCTTCTCAGTAAGTCAAGAACATATTATGTTTTAAAATACGTTATTCTATAAAATATATATTATATGACCAATTAAATTTTTTACATTTATAAATATTATGTAGAAAAATTGCAGAAGATAGTGATTATGGATTGTTTACAAAAGGGTTAGTGAAGAGTTTGCAAATAAATGTAGAGAAGAAAAGTTTATCATATGAGATTTCAAATATAATGAAGATGAGATGGCTAATCATCATAAAGAATTTTGGGAAGTTGGAGCTACAGAAAAAGAATTATGGGTAAATTCTCCCCTTCAATATAAATTTATTAATTATGTTAATTAATTTTACAAAAAATTAAATTATAATACATATATTGTTAGACATCATTATTAAGATTGGCAACTATGAATTTTGGAGAAGTATTTGTATCATGGGTTCACTTGAAAATATTAAGAGTTTATGTTGAATCTGTATTACATTATGGATTACCACCTGATTTCATGTCAGTTATAATAAAGGTATTATTTCTTTGATTCCTTACAAAAAAAATTAAAACCCCTTAGTAATAATAACAACATTATTATTATTCAAAATCAAACATGGAAAAGAAAATAAGAGAAATACTAAATACGCAATATGGAAAATATGGAGGGTCATTGGGTAATGAGTCAAGTAAAGTTGAAAATATTGAGGAATTCCATAATTTGGTTGATAAAGATTATTATCCATATGTGTGTGGTTTCAAATTCATTTTGATATTTCAAAAAGATACTTTTAATTTATTGTGTTTGTGTATTTTTATATTAATCATTTGATTATTTTGATTTTTTTATTTAATTTATAAAATATATATTTATAAACATGACATTAGTTTTACAATGATTGAATGATGAATTAATGAAAATATTATATAATTTTTTTTCTATATTTACATAATTTATTACTTTATTGTCTATAATATAATATATGTGTATATATGATTTTTATTCTCTTCTCATATAATAATCAATTGCAGTTGAAAAAGCAGCAAACCCTGCACAACCAAATAAAACAGCCTGAGGACCTGCTTTTGCAGCCAATATGCCACCTGTTATACAACCAGCAGCTGTACTATTATACAAATCATTTTTAGCTCTATACTATAAAGTTAAAAAAAAAATCAGTAATTGATTAAAGAAAAAATACTCATGTATAACTAAATTATAATACTTACACCCTCTATAACACATTCAGTGCCAGAATATATGGCACCAACTAAAGCAAAATTTTTGGCCATTGAATATGATTTATTGAGCATATCTTTAGCAGTTGCTTTAAGTTGTTGTTTCATTGGTTTATCATAGATAGATGAGTCAACAGAAGATGACATTTCAAAGGATGACATAAATGTACCAAATAATCCGCCCAATCCAAAACCTTTTTTATAATTTGTTTAAAAATATTAATATAGTCAGTCAACATCAATTATTGTTAATTAATTTATTACCTGCTACTCCACTTAATGCAACTTTAAATAAACATGACTCTTGGACCATTTGCATATATATAATTTCTTTTGGAACTGGCTCACGATTTGGAAAACTCATTTTTTTTTAAAAAAAAATATAAAAATAAAAAAGATTTTTTTAAAATTAAAATTTAATCTTGGTGGAACAATATACAAATGACATGCAAACTCGATAAGTCGGGCGCAGCAATCAATGTTTGAAGTACTCGATAATATAAATAAGTGACCGACTTATCGAGTTTACATGTGTATTAATAAACCAACGTTTATCCGGACAGGTGATTCCCAATATTGCATCCAATAAATTGCAATTCCAAGCTGCTACCACAAATGCTACTGTAAACTTGAATCAAGATGACAACCACTCGTTTGTTGAGTTAGTTTAAATTCTCCTCTATCAATTCATTTGTTTTTTCCACTGTATCAATCTATTCTTGTTGTTCACATTCCACAACTATATTTTGCAATTAACGTCCACGGCATGTGTGAATTTATCGAAAAATAAAGTTTTGATATTAATATTAACCGTGTAATTTTTTGCATTCGAATTTTCCTTGGCATTCTATCTAGGTGAGAATCTGTCAGTATGGTATCTGAATTCAAGGAAATAGCGTTCCTAACCGAAAATCAAATTTTTTACAAACATTCGAAAAAATCAATTTAATTTATTTCGTGATTATTTTGGATACTCATAATTGTTTTTGGATATTCGTTAGAATAACCTAATCAGTTATCTTTTTACCAACAGAAATGAGTTGTGTAGATCAGTGCACAGGGATTTTCTGGTTAGTCTGGAAGAAGATAGCAAAGTTGAAATTTTTAAAGTATTATGCCTTCATGAAGTTGTGACATCAATTGACACCAGAGATTCAAATTATGAGTCCAAGGATTGATTTGTGTGTTACCTGTCAACGTTTTCGAAATGGTTTGCATTACAATGCTCGTTAAGAGGAAGAAGATAAAGAATTACTGAAAAGATTGCAGCGTCAATGCTACTGCTCATTACATTGATTTGGGTAAAATGAATGGATCATGACAAGAGGATTTTTCTGAATTCCAGTTAAACTTGGATCCTCCTTCCCCTGCTGAAAAATATTGCATAAAGAACCTGATTGGACCAGTCACAGAGAAAGCTGATGAATAGATTGATAAAAATCAAAGTCAAGACATAAGGGAAGAAAAGGAATCTTTGAAAACAGCCCAGTACCTACCTAATTTATGCCTTTAAATTAATCGCCCCAATTATCTTGTGTAGATGGGGCTATTGAAAGCATGAAACAAAGAAATGATAACACATCATAAAACTGTTAATACAATTGTGGCATTGAAATTTCATTGCTTCGAACCACACGAATTATTCTGTTCACTTTGCCTGGTACTCCCAGTATGCCTCATATGTTTTGGCACTTTCTTTCACCGATTAAATAAACCTCCATTGTTATTATCTATGCACTATTGAAAAGTATGTAAAGCTCGGTATTAAAATAGGAGTTAGTGAATATTTACCAGCCTCATGATAATTATCTTTAGGTTTAAACATATTACTACAGTTATGACTCGGAATATCTTTCTAAAATGACAATACCCTCAATATTTGGATCTGTTATAAAAAATTCAAATTTTCTAAATATGATGATTTCCACAAACAGAAATTTATATACCATGAAATTTACACATTTATTTCAAAATACAAATGTTTGTAATAAACCAGAGCACAATGATCTGTTTGTTGTATATTTTTAATGATTGTACCAATTCAAACTATACATATATATTATTTATAATTCGCCAGTCAGCTCATCAGTAGAAATGTAGATTGATTGACTGATAAGAAATAAAAATCGTTTATAAATATTTTAATCTAAAGGAAAGAAAAAAATAAAAAGTCTATACTGCCTACACACGCCAATAATAACAAATAGTAATAATGCTAATGATTATAATATATATCATATACTTTTTTCTGAATTGAAAATAAATGGTAAAAATGAAATTTGCCCATCTTCCCATATCTATTTTTTTTTTTTTTTGAAAAAAACAATAACTATTATTATTACATATTAAAATCCCAACCCAAGACCAAAATCCGAACATATATTTACCACACTTAGTAAAGCACCTCTTTTAAATTGATTTGCGAAATTGATGGAGATTGGTACTGGATCAGGTCTTGCTTGAAAAATTGCATCTTCTTGATTTAAATACCATGAAGGGCCTCTGATTAAATCTTGAAATGTCAAAAGTTTATTAATCCGTGTTACAAGTGTTGGTCGATTAGCTTTGAATACGATAATGTATTTGTTATTATCAATATTTGCTACTAATCTTTCTCCTGTTGGATCTATTGCTAACGAGTCTATAACACTATCCTCAGAACTTTGGTACATGTGGGAGGGAGAGAAATTATATATATAATGAATTACACGTGTGTGTGCGCATGCACTATGTATAGAAGAAATAAATATATTACCATGATGGAATATCTGCGATGTTGGTTTCAACTAACCATTCAAAATCTAGATTTGGTGAAATGGTAACTGAACGAACACAATAATCATTTTCTAATATAAGAAATACAGCATGTCCATCTTTTGTCCAACAAGCTGACTATTTATCATTATTATTAATTATTATTAATTAGTAAAACCATTTTTTATGTGTGTACAAGAAGAGAGAGAGAGGGTTGATTATCATCATTATCCACATACCTTGATAGAATCATTTTTATTAAAAGGCACAGTGAATTTTTTCGAAGTCCATCGTTGAGTTTCCCACACTTCTATTAAACCGCCTCTAAAATATATTATCATTGTCACGATCATTATCATTACACATATTTAGATATATATACATAGATTATATACAATTAGTCAACAGCTTACAAGTAAGTGGCAAAAAGAATATTTCCCAGTGGACTCCAAACAAGAAGATTAACGTTGCAATTATTAATTATTGGTGTGCCAATTTCTAATGTTGTATTCCACAAAATAATTGATCCATCTAATGATCCTGTTGCTAATAAAGTGTTGAATGAATCAAGGATTTAATTATAGATATGTGATTATAAATATATTTATATATGTTAAATAAACATTTAATTGTTTGATATAATTTAGGATATTTTTCATTTGGATGCCAAGCCAATGTTACTATATTTTCATGGCCAGGGTAATGAAGATAATGCATCCATGCACTTAATGTTGATGTGTCACCAGAATTTATATTTTGATTCAATGAAAGTTCCCATAGACATATTCCACGTCTTCAACATTTATATTAGAGGAAGAAAGAAAACATAAAATCATCATATTAATTGCAATATAATTTTAATTATAGTGATTATTTATTATAAACATTACAATTAATATAATTAATGTCAAACATACCGGCATCCAACAGCTAATAAATTACTACCAAATGGTTTCCATGCCATACAAGTTATTTCTCTTTGTAATTCAGTTTCCAATACTTCCGGAAACCAGGCTATTTATTTGTATGAGCAGATGAGGGAATAAATTTGTATTAATTAATGTGTGTAACAAGTAGAATATTATTATAATATATCCAATATCCAATAAATAAATAAAATATCACTATGATCCATTAAATAAATATACCCTCAACACGTAAATCATATAAATAAATTGCATCAGCTTTATGAGCAATAGCAAAGAGCGAACAACGTGGATGCCATGCAAATATATATTTTGCAGAATTATTTATCCTTTCTCGTAATGATTTGATATAATGATCGACATCTTTATTGAATAATAGAATTGATATAAAACTCGGTAAAATATTTCCAAGATTTAAAGTACTGATTTGATTCTTCTTTTCTCTATTGTTTGTATGGATGAATGCGTAAATTTATATGTATGTAAATTATATGTATTATAATATGTAATTATTTGTAAATCCATATATAATATATAAATAACTACCCACTCAATCCAAGTTTTTGATCTCTCAATTAAACTAAACAGGTTGAAATTTGCATGTGGCATCATTTCATAACTTGTTGATGCAGATAAAAATTTACGTTTACCAAATTTTGTTTCATGTGGATATTTAATATTTGATGGAATATATAACCTTGGAAATGCAAGCCCCTATATAAATCATAATATACTATTAATATTAAGACTATTATTTTGTCTATTATACAAGCAAACAAGTAAGATAGTTGTTGTTACCTCTGCATTTATGTATTTAATAATATTTTGATCATTTGAATCCTTAATATGGACTATTAACAACAATTATATATCATAATAGTTATGAAAAAAGAAAATTTTAAAATTTTAATACAATTGTTGTTCACCCAACCAACAACTTACCAAGTTTTCCTTCAACTTCTCCTATTGTGATTTCACTATCTTCTAAATCTTTAATGATAATAATAGTTATTATTATTTAAGTTTAACCTTTAAGATTAATTAACAAAAAAAAAAGACTTACTATTTGTCATTATTATTTATTTATTTCAAATTACAGAAAATATTTGAGAACTTAAAATCACGTGAAATAAAAAGGACGTTGTGTATAATTGGTAATAATTTGTGTCAATCACATTTTAATAGAAATTTTATTGGCCTGAATAATTAAGCTGTAGTGAAAAATTCACATAAAATAATCACCATCGTCAAATGACATTGTTCAGTGATTGATCGAACTGATATATCAATAGTTTGCCATCTTCAGGATGTAGGAATTTTGTATCTCACAAAAACATGCGTCTTCAAGTTGAAATTCAACATTAATAAATTAGATTCATATAATTGATTTTTTGTAATAAATATAACTAATCCTGGTTGTTGACTGGGTCAATTAACAAACAAACAGGTTTCATCACTTAATTGGCTTGATATATGTCTTCTTTGAGCACCAATCATATATAACACATGATTTGAAACTTTGGGATTTTCTTATTGTTATTAATTATTTGAGTTGGGAGATGCTAAGGGATGTTAAACGTGTTATTATTTTAGAGAATGAAAATTTGACATAGGTCCAGGAACTATGCTTCATAAAATTGACATTATACCTTAATGAAATCACAGATTCTTTTGCAAAATTAATAGGAGCTGTTAATAAAATTATTGTAATAATAATAACAAGATAATACAGGTTGGTTAAGGATTTTAAGTTATATATTGATACTCTGGTGCAGCAAAAAATCATGTGTTATAGGTATAAATAAATGTTTAATTCAAGATTCTTGAAAGTTGGCCTTCCAATTCCATATTAATTTGCTATAGCAGGGTTTTTTGATGGTGGTGTTGATAATGATGTTGGAATGGATTCTAAGAAGGATGCAAATCAAAATCATCTTTTATGAATTTTGCTTTGCCAATCAGCTCAATATTATCATCATACTCATTAGCTTTTCTATAATATCTTTGCCCATTCCATTTCGTATTTCCGGTTGTATCATGCCATGGTGCTATAATTTTTGCCTTTGACAATTAGATTAAGTGATAATCCAGCTTCCAAATCAAAAAATCTTTCTTAATGCAAAAATAATTGGTAATGTTGAATAACTTTTTAATATGGCTAATTGTTTTGAAATATAATTAATTGGAGATTTATTCTTATTACTATTACCGCTAACATTATTGTTATTGAAATTTTCATCAAGTAAATGCATCATTATTGTAATTTGGTTGAAGATTTGTATCTTGCACAGTGATAAACTTTAAAACCCCTTTTTAACTCGGATTGATTGATCGATCAAGTTCCTCATCAGCAGCAACGCAATTATTACCATTATTATTGAATTTAAGTGAATCAATTGCAAGTTACGACATATGAAAACGAATTGTGACTAATTGCGGTTCCATCTTTAGTTTTTACATTTTTTATCCTAATTTTCTCTTTCTCGCCATATTGTGGCATAGTCTCATCCTTATTTAAATAACTTATAACTTGTTGAATATCTTTAAAAAAATGACCTACTGTTCCTTTATTGTTATTACCATTGCTAGTAATTTTTTAAAAGGTCCCTCGAAGAAAAGGAGCATTATAGAATAAGTCTGTGGCATATATTATAATATAAAAGATTGCAAAGCAGAAATTTTATTTAAAAAATGGTACTTTGGCAACTTGTTTTTAACTTTTTCCTTTTTAAAAGTCCTGTTCAACAATAATAGTAACCTATGCCATTGGTAATAACTAATGATCAAACCTTATAATCATCGCGTTATGAGTATGTTGAACAACTACTTTTCTATTACTGGACCATGCGTAAATTTTGTAGCAGTCAATAAGTATGCATGCTTATTGGTTTCATTATCATTACACGTTGGCCCAATGTGACACCCGCGTGTTAGTATTGGCTGCAGAGGATTTTTACCGAAACCATCAAAATTATCGTGTTAAAATTCGAAATTTCTTTATATATATTCATTATTCTTTATTTGTAAATCGTTACGCGGTCTTTCTGTAATCGGTTCCAGATATTTTGGCTCTCGTTGGTGTTGAAATTGATCATTATAGCTTTCTTCTCTACCATTTATTATATAATGATTTATTTTATCAAATCATCATCAAATCATCACTCTTTTTTTTATTATTGTTTAAGTATCAATCCATCATATAATAATTATAAGATCACATCTGTGAAATACTGTCATTGATATGGCATTTATTGTAAAGAGTTATATAGTTTATATATGTTCACTGTAAAAATTTTAACAACAAAAATCAAATCAAATCAAATCCATAAAATTTCTTTCAAACGCTTGAGAACACCTCTCTTCTAACTCTGAAGTGTCTCTTCATTTTTTTTTTGAATTATTTTGGTAGCATATTAAATAAAATCCGAACTTTCTATTGACATGCTTTTTATGCCCTATGGTTGCTTCCTGGTAGCTGTAAAATGGTTTAATGTGAATTTATTATTTAAATTACATGCAACCAACTTTTGAATTACTTTACTTTTCCACTTTTACCGTATTGCTTTATATTTTTATTCCAAGAAATAATAATAATAATAAAATATAAATCACAACAACTTACTTACCATATAATTAATTGACAAATGATCATATTAGTATTAGCAATCAATTAAATTATTATCAAGATCATTTAATTTAACCATCTCATCGTTTAATATTCCACTTGTATGATATGCTAATGGATGTGATTTGTGCATTCGTTGTAAATTACTATTATTGTTACTACTGCTACTACTACTAGCACCACTAATATCATACTGTCTTGTTTTTTGATCTCATGCTTCTCAAAAAAATTATATTTTAATAAAAAATTTATCCTAATATTAACATTAGTGTCTAATGTTAAATACTTGATATCAAATATAAAATATAAAATATTAATATTAACATTTTTAAAAAACAAAGAAACTAACGTAAAATCGTGAAGCCGTCGAAAAAATGTTCAACTTGTATTTTTTTTTATTCACGAAAGTTTTTTTAAAAAGCATTCCGTAGTTCCAATAATTAATTTCTATGGAAATTATCGAATTAAAAAATTTCGTATATTTTCTTATTGGAATTATAATAACTATCACTAATAATATTCTTTGATAATTATTAGTTTTCATAAAATGAAAAAGATTGAAATTGTCTTTAGCGTTTGAGTTTGAAACACATGCACAGTGCATGTCAATATTAATATGTAGAGTTTTTGTTTCGATTTTAACTTTGAAGTTAACTACGCGTAATAAAATAAAATGAACGCGCTTGAGTGCCTGAGTTTGAAACACACACATGCGGGTCAATATTGATACGTAGAACAACTTTTACATGGTACACAAAACAGGTTTTTGTAAGTTTTAACTTTGAAATTTTAAGTGTCAAAGCAGGAAAAAAAAAAAAAAAAAGAATACTAAAATTCTTTTGTTGTCGAATATCGATGAATCATGAATTTTTTTTATGTTAAAGTTGTTCTTTAAACAATGTAATTTGATTTTTCGATTTTTCAAATAATTCATTTAATTATTAATTCTGATAAGAACCAAATTATAATTGTTTATCACGCGCTATTCAATTTCCCGCAAAGAAAAACGAGTTTTTAAACGAAAATCTAACAGTGAGTTTCGTGATATACAGATTAGTATTATAGCGCGATGATATTATGACTTTATAACAATACAATATCACACAACTCAATCACACACATATATATTCGTTCGGAGCATCAAAGTTAGCGAAGCATCTCAGCATCCTATCTTAATATTTCATGGCCAGATGAGACATTAATCAAGTAGTCTAATAAATTACAACAAAAACACATAAATAGATCCGCTACCCCCACTCGCGGACAAAAAACGGTGTATTGGTTGTTTTTACGTTGCATTCGGATTCGAGGGCCGAGGCACGTAGTGCTGAAATGACGTTCTATGTAAGATTTGGCTTTGCACGTTACATTCAAATACGAAGTATCTATATCATCAACATCAGCCAATCATATTATTATTATATCAATATTTTATTTATTTGTTGCGTCGAGCAAAAAATTATTGATTTAAAAAAAAATTATATATACAAAGGGAAGTTGTCCACGAATTTAATAAATTTAATAAAAGATCCTTTGCAAAGAAGAACTCTCGTGTGAATCAAAGTTATTTACGAATTTCGATTGTTAAAAAAATCAACTAAGCTTTTTTTCCTAATTAAAAAAAAGGGATCTTTTATTCTGATCTTTTTTTTGTGTTAATTTAGTTATTTTATATTTAAAAATCTCGATTGTTAAAAAAAAAAAATTAAATTTTTTTTTTTGATTAAAAAAAAAAAAAAAATCCTTTGCAAAGATTAATCAATGGATTTTATTTGTTTTCTCCGAAAGGAAATTAAACATAAAATTTTTTTGAATTCCGGTCTTGTGATCCAAAAATATTACTAATACTAATACTAACACTAGCATGTTGTGTGACAAGTCTTTAACGATCTGAGATCTGAGGTAA